>JAQGBZ010000179.1:0-125671 GCA_034687125.1 Neelides folsomi | reverse complement strand
GGGCCCCGTCCTATTCATCGCGTTCCAAAGTTCGCGCTTTCTCAAAGAAAAGTAGCTGTCGTTTATTTATGCTTTGATCAAATCAGTTTTTAGTTTGCTTCATTGTAGATGGTTATATTTAACATAAATCGCCGATGTTTAAAGATTTTTATCTTTAATCACATTAAAATGGTAGCCCATTAAGAAAAAGAAAGATACTTATGGCCCTCACTGTACATATATAACCTTATTTATATTTTACTGTTTACTCTACATAATTATATATAATTGTGTTATACTTAAGTATTTGTGTGAGAATGTGTATTATACAAATATTCTAGTATATTGTGTATAGTACATTACATAGTACATACACAGCAAAATTGCATGGCACCAACCATACTTACTACATATGGTATATTGTACATAATATGTTCTCATCGTTCGTAAATATTGAGCACGTAAGCATAAAAATAAGATAACTATTTGTAGACATTCAAATGTGTCTAAAATCTCATAATATGCGATATACTTAACTAAAAGTAAGTATAATTATAATACGCAGTATGTATTTTCGAGGTACATGTGTTTTAAATTAAAATGTAATTTTAGGCAATTTGAATAAATAACAATATAGCTAACAATTTTTAGACTAATGCGTCTTAAATAATTATAATAGGTATAATACCGATATATGTGTATTATGTATAGATATTTGGAGGATGGATTAAAGTAGCCCTAACACTAAATAAGGTATTTGAAATAGGACCTTCGGTGCTTAAACTTTTCCTTGAGGACATGGCGTGGTTCTGATTAAAATTCCAAAATACTTAATTATGAAGCCTTCAACTTTTGACAGCCGCGATTAGATTTCTCCTTTTAAGGGAAGAAGATGGACGAGGAAGGACAACAAAGGAACGAAGAGGAAATGCGTTGGGTTGGCTGTTTATAAAACCAATAACAATTCCACCTTCAATCAAATGTCATTTTAGATGCAACTAAAGGGGGAAATTATAATACTTTTTTTCACTTTCAATTGTTGAGAAACTTGAAAGCCAAAGAAATATTTAACTCGGTTCTTAATTATTCACTCATTATAAATATCGAATGTGAACTTTGGTTATTATTTTAATTCTTCTAGTTTTTCTTGGGGTTTGCCAGAAAGATAAATGAAGTTATTAAAAATAATAAGCTAGGAATTCCAATGACCTGTGTTGAGGGTCCAACATGCTAAACATGTTCTTCATTGGGATTCAACTTGTGTAATTCCAATTCATCGCGGTTTAATCCTCAAGGGGGGAATTAACTTGATTGGAAAAAAGTTAATTAGACTAAATTCCCACTAGAGGAAAATGGCACTATTTAAATAAAACTAAAAGATTCTGGAATACTAAACGATTGTAAAATACTATAAAATGCGTGAAAAAACTAAAAGGTTCGAAAACCTAAATGATGCCAAAGGAGTAAAAAAAGAGGGATATTTAAGCTGGCGACGAAAAGACTGGTTTGACCAAATTTTACCTCTCGTCACAAGTGCAGTGATTGAGTGTGTACATCCGCCAATTGAAAAGCCCATATTTCTCTTCGAAAGCTTCAACGAAGAAAGGACATCCGGAATCATGATAGCGGCAACATTTGTCAGCTCCTGTGAACCCCCCAAGTTGGGTCGACTCATTGGCCGATGACCCGCGACCACACCAAAGCGTCCCGGGTACTTGAAACGGATCTCCCAATTCTCGTTTCCTCCTACTTCTAATCATCTCACCTTCAAACGCCATTCCCCCCACTGCTGTTCTCCATACCTCTGAAGACCCCAATGAAGGTAGTTGACCAAAAGTTAAATTGAAAGCAATTCTACTTTTAAGCACCTTCCACCAATTATGTATACAAACATGTTCACTTAAGCTAATAAAATTATTGTAAATAGTTTAATTCTTATAGTTACTAACTTTCAGTTAATTTCTTAATTAATTACAATTAGTTGTAATAACTTAGGTATTGTTAGTTTCTTGTTAAATAAGAGATTAATGTTTTAGGTCAAAGTGCATGTTTATGTTTGTGTGTGTGTGAGTGGATTGATTATTAATTCATTTGACCTTTCATCACAAGCACAGTGTGATAGGGTCTTCATTCTGTAGTTGAACAACCCGTACTCAGTCCCGAAACTCGAAATGACAAACGGACAACCTGGACATGGGAAGATTAGTGTGGGAGCGTCGGAGGAACAGACAGACCATCATGCTGACGACAGCAGTAGTCGAGTCCCACATGAGCCCCTAACCTCTTGTACTTCTCCGTCAGATTCCCATTCCCGCACCAGTAAGTGCCCGGCATCATCCCGAACTTAATCGCTTCCCGCTTCCGCCGCCTGTCCCCCCATCAGTAGATTAGTAAAGATGTAGAAAAAACCCGGCCAGTGCACGCTCCTCTTTCGTGAGAAGGTTAAGGTTTCAATGCCAAATATTTAATTAATAATAAATAGCCAGCGGATTTACTGCATTGGTCAATTTCTTCACGTTTCCTATCTCCCCAGACATTAAACATTTCGCAATTGGGGTTTCCCATCTAAAACTAATTTATGGATGACTTGAAGAAGAAAGAGCCTTCTTTTTTTACACCATTCATCTCCGCCTCATTTGCTGTTCCTGATGAGTCGGATATTTTAGGATTTGAGGGAATTCTACCTTGGAGATCCCACGTGGGGCGGAGGTAGTTTGGATATCATGCTTTGCCTCTTACGTCAAATCTACCGGAAAAATTCTTTTTATTCTTCCTACTTTTTATCTCACCACACGTACGTACATTCTGAAAAAATGTCTATGGAGGAATCTCCAAACATTTTTTCAAACCAATCTACTTCATTTCCTGTTAATTTATTCTCCATGGTTCGCTCTGCTATTTATGTAAAGATCTAACATTAAAATGTTATAAAGTCAAATATGTGTTGTAAAAAAATTTTAAAAACATTTTTGCACATTAAGAATAAATAATCAATCTTAAAAAATGTCGACTTGAATTTGGTTTTATGCATATCACAAACTATGTACATTATTTATGTAATTGGTCAGATCAAAAGTGCAACTGATAATATTTCACTAATTATATTTAAATAGTTTGTATGCAAAGTTGTGATTTGTTCATCAATCCATCATCACAAGATTCCTGCACTTTCCTGACATGCATTTGAGATAAGAAAGCGTGAGATAACATGAGAGTTTAAACTAAACCTTCCACAAATACAAAGTTCTCTGAACTATGAACTTTTACATATTATTGGTACGTATTACATCTAAATAGTCCTTAGAGAACGTGCAGATACGAAAACTGAAGATAATTATTAGAAAAAAAGTGCAAAGCTGGTGATTTCTCTGTTTGTACAATTCATGCATTTAGTAAATGGTGAGAGTGGCAAAGTGCTCGAATTAATGCTCATTTAGTCAGTGTTGTGAAAAGCATTAATTGATATAAGAATTAATCATTAAATTAGTAAATGCAGTTTAAAAAACTCGTGGCTAATGAGAAGTCAACTACCATGTTTGAAAATTCTCCTTTTATCAAGGATTTTCCTCAACAGGGTGTTTTTGAGGAATATGGAGAAGAGCAGCTCGCCTTTTCATATAAAAAAACTCCACAGAAAACAAACATTCAAAAATGAAAGGCATATGTTGATGAAATGAATGTTTTGTTTTGTACAATTATCACCCCACTCACTTGGACTTCGTTGAATTGACCCGAACTTCACGAGTTTCATTGGCGATTCTTTCGAGCTTCCGATGAAGACGCAAACAACGACGCTTTTGCATTTTGACATTAAAAGCTTTCTTGAGATCTCCTTCCACTTCGTCGTCGCTTAAAATCCTTACAGTTACATTCCGAAAATCATCAGGGCTGGATAAATCATCATTTTATTTAGTAAGAATCTTAAATAAGAATTAGCTAATCAGGATCTAATTCATACTTTAGTTTATTTTCTCTTACGCTTGTTCGAGATCAAGTGGATCTTCATCGAATTCATTCACTGTGGCATTGTCGGCATTCTTGTATGTTGGGACTGTGAGGGAAAGTCCTGCATTGGTGAGTTCTTTTTGGAAGTTGGTTCGAAAGTCGTTAGCCGTCGGCCAATCTTCCAAAATCTCGCATTGGGACAGGCGAAGAGAATCCGCTCCTTTCTTTTTCCTCATCTCGTAGATTAATTGAAGAACCAAAGGTCCCGAATTGACTTGTCTTAGCATCATCCCAACTCTGAAATTATCAAGTGTTGCCATTAAAACAAAAACCATTCGTTTCTATTCATATTTGACACTTAAACAGCCCATGATTAATTCTCTTTTAAATAACTTACTTTTAAATATAACTTCTCCAACTACATAATGATATACTTACCTAAGTATCTGTACCTATTTAGGGTTAATAAATCATTTACAATATGTTGGTGTTAAACCAGAACATTTACGTTATATTTAGTATATGTATAACGAGTGAGATAAGTGATTAAAATAAATACGAGTATAAATGAATAAATACTCGTAAATTATGCGTAAAGAAACGCATAATGTACGAGACATACTGAAAACGTTGTTTGATATTAAATGAAGCTTCACAAGAGCCAGAATGAGCTTCTCAATCACAATCAAACATCACATTTAGTGAGTGAAATGGAGAAGAATGAGGAAGTTCCTTAATTCCCCTATTAGACAAAAGTTATGTCACCGCCACATACATTACATAAGTCCAATGCAGAGACGTTCGTACACATGTAAGCCCAAATTGAATCTCAAGCTGAGAGAATCTCAAGCTGAGAGAACTGACCCACGTTATGAAAAATGTTAACAATGCTTTTATTCGAATCGACGAGACACGTTTAGAGATATGTAAGATGCTTTCTAAATGAGCAGAATATGCTAAATGCCTAACCCTAATAGTGAGTTTAAGATTATAATTGGCCAGAAATATTTACAACAATGAAAATGATTCAAAAACGACTCATGGAGTTCAACCTGATTCAGCTCACGTCAGGATTCGGATAATTAAACCAAAAAAACACGCTATAAAATAAAGGTGGGATTACCGGCAATGGAATTAATGCCTCATCCAAGATTACGTCATCTTAAAAAACTAAATGTTCGTGATGGTTCAACTTTTATAATCCGGCGGGAAACCTGTCGTTCAGTTCAAATAATATTACACAGTACATACATACATAGTTACTACCTACCTACATATTAATTAAAACATTAAAGTACATACATGTGATTGTGATAAAATGAAAGGAATGGGATAATGGGTTTAAAGCAATATAATCAACAGTGAAATAAATAGAAACTATTGGGGTGATTTCCTCCTATCCCTAAAAGGCCTGATCCTTGTTGTAAAAAAGAGGGATTGATTTAATGAAATGCTTGCGGCTTCAATTATCTTCCTTAGAAGGTTCCTCCAATAAGCTATATAGAAGATATATGTAGCCTATATCTGTATTGATTGAAGGGGTGATGAGCGGAAGTGAAGTCGACGTCGACGGCGATGGGAAGGAATCTCCTGTTGTGTGTGTGGTGTGACGCGGAGGGTTTATCATTGGAGTTCCCTTGGTGGCGTGATCCTTTTCCCCCAGTCGTCTGCCAACTGGCAGACACTTCGCTCCGGGGAGAAGGAAATGATCAATGCAGCTCCACACACGCCCCTATTGACATCGCCACCTCTGCACCTCTTAATTGCAACCTTGTAATTAATGCCCCCCCCCTAATGACTGGTCTGGGACTTGGAATGAATAGGAGCAATGCTATTAAATAAAATATTTTTTGACAACTCCAGTTATCCAAAAATCCAGTGTAGACATTTCCTCGTGTCTGGATTTTATTCATCTCCTCGGGTGTCAACGTGGGAAAAAGACAGCATGAAATAAAAAGTGATGACATTGGATGAGGGTTTGTCTTCCAATATAATTAAATAGATATAAATGGTATTTAATTAAAGACAATTGAGAGTCTCTTAGAAATCGACATATTTATGTTTCCCCTCTAGGTGATAAGTTCAAGTTCAGGAATGAATGAAAAGAATCAGACCCACAAACACAGTGATCCCCTATCCCAATGGAACGAATTGAATGAAATCGAAAGTCCCTTTTTATACATATCTAACCTCTTTACAATAGATTTGAAATATGTTTAATGTTAATGTTTGATAGGTATGTACAAAAGATTTACCCAAAATTGGAAAAATTAAAAAAGTACCTGTGTCGCGAGTCCTCGTCGCCTATGACTGAAGTTTCTTTAACCAAAGTGTCACCGAACCTCATCCTGACCCCGTGTTCACCGTCAGGAAGGACGGCCGAAGAGATGAAGTTGACCCCGTTGACCGGGACAAGAGCCAAAAGTACCCACACAACCCATTTCGTCATCTTGGACTTTCCTCCTCGGCTACCGGCGACCGACTGAGGGAGAAGAACCAAGCCGCGTGAATCCAACCCTCCCCCTCCTACACCTCCTTTAACAACTTGAGTTTCCATGCTTTCATAACTACTCTTTAATTTAATTAATTAACCATCTTGCATGGAAATTTTACAAGAAGTGCAACTAAAGGTAAATATCTCATTTTAAAAAAATTAATAAGTAAATACAATAATACAAAGTAATATGCAATATAATACAATGCAAATGTTTGTACATCTATAAAATAATTGTTTGTAAATATGATGATCAAGGTGGGGTGTTTTAAAGCCTGGGTATGTGATCTTATGAGAAAGTAAAATGAATAGTTGAACGATGATTGAACTTAATTTATTGAATTTTGTGGGCGTTGTACAATCTAGAATATTAGGGTATAAAATAATTATAAGGTAAACAGTTAGGTTTTTTGATTATTTTAATGATGTTTGACATTGAAACACGAATCCAAAAACTTTTTCATATCGAGTGCACAAGACTAACTTTTAAAATAAATCCTAGAAATTGAATTAACCAAATAAGGTTCAAAAAAGAATTTTTTTAGTATTTAGACTCCTAGTTTATAGAGATTTAATTCAAAAATGTTAAAAAAAATTAATGAAATCAAACGGATCGCTCAAAACTTGATTTGTAATAAAGACGCAATAATATTTTTTACGTCTCTGTACATTCAATTTGGATCTATGGTTAAATGTTATATCACTAAAAGTATCGTATAAATCGTAGAAGTTTACGATCTGCGAAATTCTGTATTTTCGCTTTTATATATTTATATAACACTGTAATAACTTGAACCTTCGGAAAGGAAAATTCCCTTATTTCATTTCACAGTCTAGTCGAAGAAGGCAATTGAGTGTTTGTAATTTGAATTTCTTTTTATAGATTTAACCTATCTGTTATTGATCATTTAATAATTTTACTACGATCATTATAATTATAGTTAGTGGTAATTTACGATATTTAGACGTACATTTGTAGCATATATTTTATATTATAATATAATACAGCTTTCGTGTGGGTTTCTTTATCCATACGCATTTGAATTTCCAGCCGAAGGAATTTCTAAACTAACTTTATAATTTATGTTAACCGTTTTAACATTTTCTTTCATTCGTGCGGCTGTGCGGCAATTATCACAAATATGATCAAACAACACGAATTTTAAAAAATATTCTACAAATATTCCAACTAACTACAAAATGGATTTCGATAACATGGTTAATTCCTGCGATTTATACGATATACTCAATTCATAGCTTTTAAACGTTTTTCTATCACTTAACGCTCGTGTTTCAAACTATTTTTTTAATCGAAGAGAAAAAGTGAGTAAATTTATATAGGTGTTTAGATAGGTACTCTATTTATCAATATTGTTTAGATTTATATAAGGTTGAATAACATTCGATAAAGTGTGGATTTCCATAACAAATTCCCTATTACATTTTACGAGGTTTTAAGCGAACTCCCCATTTAACACTATTCAATAATAATTAGTCTATTTAACATACTCAATTAAATGAGATTTTCACACTTTTTACTATGGATATTTTAACATCGAGTGTTTGTAGATTTCAACACACATATATTTTTGTAATTAGTAATTTGGTCTCATTAAGAAAATCTTCATTTAGATTCAAGTTATTCATATAATAGTTTGGGTGCATAGGAAATTAATAATAATAATTACATAACTACATATAAGTATTATCTTATATAATTATTTATGTTAAGTTAACCCGTCACTTGTACATATAGTAATGTATTTCATTAATTAAAACTGACAAGAACAATAGTTTTAAAAATGATTCTATTAATTATGTATATATCTAAATAACGTATTAGATTACACAAAAGGAAATGTAATTTGTCAATTACCAACCTCCCATTTAAATCCTACTGCGAGAGAAGTACAAAAATGTATAAAAAGTACTAACTAACGAGAAGTACTTTTAATATTAATTAGTATATTTACAGAGTCGATACTTTCAATAATTTAAAAATGATTTTAAAATGTACAGTACGTTTACTAGTGTATATTTTAGTTACGTTTTAGCATCCATTTTATATTCACGTGACATAGAGAGGACCTCACCATCGTTTAAATCTTAAATATTCCCCAACGCTCCCAAAACACTCAAAAAATTATAATTAACTAAAGGACAAATATATGAACAATCACCTTAGTAGACTTAAATCCACCTTATCTTCACAAGACCTTTAAATTGCGAGTATTTAATTTATGCTAAGCTTACGCTTTTATCAACTTATAACATATGTATATTTTTACTTATACACACTCAAGTGCTCATTCAATAACAGTGACTTTAAATAGAGAACTAATCCTATTTCAACCTAACATGAATTCATAAATTGAAAAAATGTAGTTGAGAGCAATTATCCCAAAATCCCGAGCTCTCGTTTATTTATGTACAAATAATTAGGGGTAGATCCACTATAAAGACTTCAATAAAATCTCATTATATCACGGAATTAAAATTCCAAAAGAGTTTAACAAATCTTGTTAAAATCTCTCGAATTTCAATCCCCAATTACTCTTAGTTCGCGGAGGATCTAAAATACAAGGGAAATGCTCAGTGTTTATTAACGACAAGTGATCAAATTAAATATTCTGTGTTATGCAAATTAGCTTTTTTAAAACTTTCCTTTAGTTGAAAATGCTAGTGAGTAATTGTAGGGAATTTCTTTGTTCTGTTACATAATAAAACTGGAAATTGAATATGATTAAAGTAGAACTCCGTGGAGCCTAGGGCTAAATAGTTACAATAATAATAATATTGTTATTTACTCAAATACAAAGTTGTTCAATTGCAAACAGCCCTAAAATTTGTTATCAGCTTTTCTCAATGTTTTAACTTCTCATAAAATGTATCCTGTTTACACTTTTGTAGGCCAGACTTTACTTGCCGGAAAAACTCCATGCTGCTTCATGGAGCCCGTATGTTGATACATTATTCGCGTGGTTTAGGTTACGTTTTTCCGGAAAGTAAAACCCAGCCCTTTTGTGGGCTGATTATATTTGAGAGTATAATTATTCCTTACGCTTTATTATGTAATGAATCTAATTAATGCGAGAATAAAAAAATTATATAAAAAGAGTATCATCAAGTTAACCTTTAAAACCTGTATGCTTTTCATAAGCAGAAATTGATATTTATACTAAATGGGGAGTATTAATTGTGATAAATGGGAAAGTGGAGGATTTAATAGAAAGGTTAGTCGAACTTTTAGCGTTGTTAAATTTAATTAAATATGTATTCCTTAATGAATGGAAGAATCTTTGATTTTATATTAACTCGCATTATAGGAAATTTGGGAGTGAGGCTAATTGTAAATGTTTAGAAGTTTAGAATTTTAATAAGCGTCCAGCCATTCACGAGCGAGTTAAATTTAATGAGATATTAAGTAACGATTTAACGATTCAAATTAAAATAGTACTTATAATTTACGATATTCATCCGAATGTAACGCTTTACAATTGAATATATCCCACACGTAAGTATATAATATTCGAGTATATACCTAAAATAACAAATACATATAATGCGAATATGTACACCTCACAATAAAACCTACTTGTTACATATCACACAAAGAGTTCACTCCGAAAAAGACGTGTAATATTAGGGATCTTCGTTCTCACAATTCCTACTTCGCTGATTGTGAGTCCAAGCAATAAAACTTTTCCATTCGCCACTTCGAGGGACTTGACGGAGGTTTTTCACGGGTCGAAGGAGAAACCTCGTACGTGGGGACTTTTGGGAGGCGTCGGCTCTCGGTTTCGACGCTGATTGCTGCGAGTTGGGTAGAGATCAAAAAAGAGTCTTTGTGGGGGCGCCACAAAGCGCGGACGTGGTCGGTTGATTGCGAAATATGATGATGGCCAAGGTCACCGCGAGAAACACCTGAGGATGGAAGTGGGCAGCAGTGAAGGAAGGCACGACGGCTCGCCAGCTTCCTCCAAGGCCTCCAGGGGCCAAAGGTCGCGGTCAGGGCTGCCCAACGTCGCCGTTGGACGAAAGTACTGGACGAGACGGGGCGGACTGGCGGGAACCTTGGCCCTTTCTCAATCCCATTGGTTTTCCTTCACCATGTGGGCCAACTCGATGATGTACTTCCCTTCTTTGTACTTTTGACTAGATTCAAACGCGTGTTCCTGAAAGACCCAAAGTTCAATTCCGGCCAAGTTCAAAAACTCACATTTAGCACCAATTGCCAAACTCACATATTTCCATCCGAGAGTCGTCCGACAGCACTCGCAGTAAATGTCAGCCACGGCGTGAAGTCCCGTCAAAAGGACACGCTCTTCTGCTGGCCCACATCCAACGTTCACCCTGCAAATCCAAATACCACCATTAGACGAAACATGTAGGAAATTGATTTTTGACCCCGTACGTGGAGATTTCCCAATTTATTCCCTCTTCACGGAGCGGTTGAAGGCTTTTGAAACAAACACTTCGTCTCGCACTTCGCTCGGGTCTTTATTGAGGTAATTACCCAAGGGAGGCCAAAGTTATGAACAAAGCCCATTTAATGACCATTTGAAAACTTGGGAATTTCCCGGGAACACACAAACGAGAGAAATCCACTTACACAGAGTTGAAAAGATATGCTCTCCCTTGACTGCCTTGAAAGGACTGAAAGAGAAACAAATTACAATTAGACTCCATGCAATTAAACCTCATTGTCCGAATCAAATTCAAACTTCATTGAACCAAATTGAACTCGAATAATCAATAAAAACAGTTAATTAAGCATGTTTAAACCCACGACCATGTTTTGATCATATTTAATATTAATTTAGAAGTGAAGTTGATCGAAACACATTTAATTCCCAACCGCGTCATAAAAGTATTATGACTCCAATCGAAAAGCATGTGAGCAATTTGTCAGGAATATTTGCCTTCAATTCCCACCTTCCGTGTGTAGGAGGTTGAATCAATAAGGTTCGAGCAATTTGCATCCATTACTCATTACTCCAGTTCGTTGACATTTACCTTTGAAATGAGTTCATCGTGGTTTGCGAGATGGGCTCTGCAGTGGACACAAGAGTAGAAGCGATGACAGTTGGCCAAGTAGGCCTGAAAGGTCTTGACCATTGCTCCGCTGTAAGGCTCACCCGCCGAGGGCTGCCTGTAATGCCCCACTGTCGCCAGCGCTTCTCTGGAATTAAACACCTTCAAATCACCTCTCCAACCCACTAACTACCAACATTGTCAACAATCCGCCTTGGTGGGTGATCTCTCTCCCTCTCTCTCTCTCTCTCTCTCTCTCAAGGGAACTTGGAGGGGCTGATGTTGTAGTTAGGTAATTGTAGTTATATTCACTCTCTTAACATTATAAATATAGGGTGTTATTGTAAATATAGAAGGTCTAATTTAAAACCATTTTTATCGCTCGTTCAAAAGTTACATAATGTTGTTAAATATTAAAAATGGGAAGAAGTGGAAAGGAGGGCAAAAATGATATGGTGTCAATAATATTAATCTCGATTCTCCCAATAAGAAGAGCGATGTGTTTATAAAAAGGATAAATAGAAATCCTATCTTGGAGCAAGAGATAAAAAGGAGCCAATCAACCTTTTAAAAAATAAACTAATGTTTGTAAACATTCAATGAATCATAGCCCTATCTCAACACTGCTGGACCACTTAAATGTATAAATGTAAAGGCATATCGTAATAATCGATATATATATATATATTATAAATATAATTTATAACTTGGACTATTAAAATATCTTTGTTCCAAACTTGTCCTATACTAACAATAAAATGAATGTGAAATTTGATTCGCACATATTTATTATTTAACTTTCCTTTTCTATCCCAAATTTTTTTTAAATCGAACATCACAAATCACCCCAAGGGGTCTCGATCGGAAATGGGCGATGGTGGACGTGGTTTTAATTAAGGGCCCTTACCTTTTTGCCGAGGGCTTTTGAAGGGGTATTTGAAAGAGGGGAATTGGGGGGTCACTCGGTTACTGTCCCGTGTCAACTATTTGGGAGAGGTGGGGCAGGGAAGGTCGTGAAGACCTTTGTGCCTACACTTCATTTTGCGTAGCAGCCAAGTCCCTCTCCGACTACATCGTCCGATGTGCCAACTCCGTCCCTACGAACACTCTGCTCATGATGAGGGTGGCGAAGGTGAGACATGCGCAGCCCCTCCAGACAAACTCCTTCACCTTCACAGATCCACAAATATCCCCCACACGTTCCCACACGTTCCCTTCCGAACGTTCCCCAACAACGTCCACAACGCCCAAAATCTCTTCTCTAATGACTCCTGACTACATGGACAAAGGGATGTTGGAAATGGCCCACTTTCAACCACGCCGTTCCAAGGGGGCGGCCGAGGCAACTGAGGATTTTAACGAAGGCCTAATGAGAATCGGGTATTCGGGAGGATTCGGATCGATAGCAAGACCTCAGGGATTTCCCATTTATTACCCGACACCTCCAATTCCATTTTAATATCATTAGAGATGACAATGGGGGTCGGAGGTTTTGGAAGCGGAGAGTCCTGAGGGGTTCGGGGGAATTTAGTTTTTTCGCCCAGCTGTTTGGCGTTTTGTTTGTGAAGGTCTTCGACCTCCCCCTCGAGCGGTGGCTCAAATTACGCATCATTATTAAACCAAGTGGAGTTCTCCGCTGGACGAGAAGGAAAAATGGAAAGTGGCTGCTTCTCCGTCGTTCGCTTTTTTCTTTCTCTTATCAAACCAATTGCATAATTTGTTTATTCCAGAGTTATCCAACCATTCGACCAATCGAATCCGCAATTATCTCTCTATGTGTTCCTTTTGCTCGACAAATTCGCAACACAAGAAGTTACACTCTTAATGACCATACTAAAATTAATATTTATTATTGCGAACCGTCTCCTTCCTTTAATGCGTCTCAACATCCATTCTTATGTATATGAACTCCAAATGGTTTTATCAATTATAAACCTCATTAAAATAACTTTAGAGCTAATAACTACATAATATTCTTATTTACTCATTATCTCAAAGTTTAAATACACAGGAGGTTAAGAGCGATGTTTATAAAACATTTTCGCATATCTGTATTATAATAATGTATGCCATATGCTTATGTCCTACTTTTTCAACTTGTTTTCTCAATGTCTACTTCTATTTGTGCAATGTTTCCTACACCAAATATTTGTCAAAACTTGTTAAAAGTTTCATAAACGCGATTATTGAATCTAGTCATTGTTCGATTTACGGTTTTTTAAACCCATGATTTTACAATCAACGAATAAAACTGAAAGGGTTAAAAGACGAAACGAATTTTAAATGAAATAAGTTGTTTTAGAAAAAGTATTAAGTCTACAGTCTGAATATTGGAATTTGAAGTTTCCCTACGGTCCCCGTTTCCTCTTGTGTGGGAGACCGCAGGAAGACGCGTAGGTGTGAAGAGGATGCCAAGAGGAGTTTCAGAGGGCAAAGTACATTAATTCTACATAACTAACTACATATATTCCGATCATGACTTGTGTAATATTATTGTGTAGGAATAAGATATACTCTTTATTCAAAGCTTCGGCTCATCCTCAACACACCTTCTGTTTTATTTGTGTGACTCCCAAATGCCTTTGTTTGCTCTCCTGCGACGCAGGGGTTGTTGATGAAATGCATATTGCTCATATTACCATTTATCTACCTTTCCTCCTCCCATAAGCCACTCAAGAGGAAATTATCAGGGCTTAAGAGATCGTTCCAATACCCGGAAATAGAAAACCCTTTTTATATTTTATACTAGACACACGAAATCAAATCTCATTTTCTCTCGCACCATTAGCCTGTGCAAAAATCTCCATGCATTATTCATTTTAGTTCTCCAAATTTCTTTTATTAACCACGCAATAAGAGGGGATATGAAATATAGTGAATTTTCCTAATACTTTGCCTATATGGCGGTATGGTTCCAGCATAACCGAGATAGGATATCTAATGGAGTGAGTATGGGGTTAAGCATTGAGATGTTTGGATGGTCATTTATGTTCTCACGAGGTTTTTCCTCTTGAGCGGCTCGCGTCCCTCCCACACGAAAACCTTGGTAGGTTCGATGGCCGTCGAACTTGGAGGGGTTTCTCCCTCGAGAGCTTCCTGGGAAATTCGGAGTATCTGAGCAGCTGAGTTGGGAGGGATGCGGGTTCCTCCTCACTTTGCTCACCTCATCGCGTCACTCTGTTACCCCGGGTCAGCCACGATGCCCCAAATGATGCAAATCATCCATCGATGCATTTACGGTTCTGGACATTTCCTCCAAATCTCGAGATGAATGGGTCGAGTTCTTTCCATGCAACCCTATGCAGATTCTGACTCGTTGAATTACACGCTGTTGTTGATTGTGTTCCAGGTCTGAGCTCAGAGAGATTGAAGTCTCAAGGAAATCAATTCCCTAAATACGCAAATCTCCTGCTTCAGACATTGATGAAAAGGAGGTTATGAAAATAAACAAATACGATTCCTCTGTTTCTACTTTGCTATGATGGACGACGGTTCACCTCAGAGAACAGACACAAAGCACACCTTGGGTTTACCAATTACTCTCCATATCTCTCACGCTAACTTCAAACCCGTTAAATATTATAAGTACTGTATAAAATTAACAAATTCAATTATGGATAAATACGCATTACATTCTCATTCAAGAATGTCATTTGGTGAATTGAATGAAATATATTTGAATATAATTTAAATTAATTTATGCGCTTATGATAATTATAAAAGCTCTTATGTTCTATTTTGGATTCAATTTAATTAAAAGGTTCATTACAATTTGAATCCTTTATGTCAAGTTGAGATGGGCGAAAAACGGAGGACTTGTGGGGGGAATGGAAAGTTGAGGTTCGCTGCCTCACGTTTCACTCTGCTGCCAAAAGTGAACAAAAAACCTGAACTTCCATGCAAAAGATCCCTCGTGGAGTTATCAAGGATTCCTTGCATAAGACTCCTGAGATTCATTCGCTCCCAACTTCCCACTGACTCTGAGGGAGTGAGAAATAATGAATAAATATTTAGATGACTTTAATACATAAATTCTTCTCACTTGTGTGCAAAAATGCAAAACACTTTAATCGGATTACGATGAAAATGTAATATGTATTGGAAGGTATGTGTTTAGGTTTTGTTCCTATCATAAATATCTGTAAATACTTGTAGGTATACTGTATATTATATATGAATGATAGATTATGTATAGGTACATGTGTAAATAACAAATAATATTGTTTATGAAAATGGTGAAAATTGAAAAATTATTTATTAGAATTTCAGTCTTATGATTTTCTTCCCCTGCGACCTGTCGACCTCATTAACAAGGAAATTTAAGCTTTGTAAATATTTAAGCTGAGAAAGTGAGGGAGTCAGGAAGAAAGCTCATTTCTCAATCCAATATTTATGACTTATGTCCTTAATTCCCATTTCTCCTTCAAATGATGAATTGGGAAACTTGGTTCAAGCAATTAATTTCCTTTAATATCCAATTCTTCTCATACCAGAGCTGAAAAAGTTTGAAATGTTTCAACTGGATCTTAACCTATAGACTCCATGCATTCGAGCAATAATATGCACCTAAACTTATTTGACGGTTAAACTTAAATAATTATACAAGAAGTCAAAGTTTGAATATTAGGAATAGTTTCATACATATTTATTAGTTTCGAAATTCCCATTTTTTATTTGGGAAGGAAAGTTTGAGGATTTGGAATATTTAACAATTTATAAATGAATGTATTAGAATGAGTTATAAATTGCCCTTTGAATCGGCATTAAAATTACAAATTCCCCCTTTTGTCTTGATCCGTCTCAAAGGCTTCAAAGAGAGCTTTAAAGTTCCCGGCTCCAAATCCCTTTAAAAGAAAGGAAAATAATTTATAATTCCAATTGGGCGGACTCACATTATGGTTGTGCCGTTGAATAACTTCAAAGAACAACGTCGGTCGATCCTGCACAGGCTTCGTGAAGATTTGGAGAAGATACCCATCCTCGTCATAATCAATGAGGATTTGAAGGCTCTGGAACAATAGTTAATTGGAAAATGTGAAAGAGATGAATTTAATACAAACAATCACTTTACCTGCACAATGTCCAAATTCTCTGAAACTTTTAAATTGGAAACGGCCAGGTTTTCCCTCAACTTTGTATAATAAGAAGCCGGAACTTCGAGAAATTCAGTTCCCCTTTCTTTCAATGCTTTGACCTTTAATTAAAGTTTTTTTTTTAAATAGTCAACGTGTAAAAAAGATTAAACTCTTACAGCTCCAATGATATCAGAAGTGTTGAGGGCCACGTGTTGAACTCCAGCTCCGCCATAATAATCGACAAACTCTTGGATTTGGCTTTTCTTCTTTCCAGGTGCAGGTTCGTTGATGGGCATCTTGATGAATAAAAATGTTGGGGAGATTAATCAATCATCAAGATTTATTGAATCATTATGATTAATAATTCAATCATTTATAATTAATTAGCTCATTACTTTAATTGTTTCTTCATAATTTGCCACAACGATGGAACGAAGAGCCGAATACTCCGTATGGATCTGCTTGTCATCCACAGACCAAAATCGATGAAACATCAGACTCGCCTCGTACCTAACATAACAACCCAACTTAAATAAAACTCATTCATTGAACGGTCTTTTGAATCCTCCGGCATTTCTCGTACCATTTAGCAGCGTCTTCCATTTGAAGGTCCGGTTGATTCCCGACGACGTGGTCAATAAAGTCAAGTTTGCATTTCGGCCTGCATTATGTACATAAATGAAATTTGACTTGCTCGTAAAATTATTCGTAAATATGAGACTAACATTAAGTATTATGTAGATGTTTGTATATTTATCATAATCATATGTTATAGCTTTTACATAACGCCGATATACAGAAAGTATAGGGTATGAATGTAACATTTTGAAGGAAGCCGAAGAGATTGTTAATCTCTTAACTGCCCAGTTTAAACCCTTTTTACGGGAGACACTTAAAGTTTAAGAAGGGGAGTTGGGAAAGTTGATAAAAGCGAAGTTTGGGAGTTGAGGTCATTTATGAAATGCTTACAGTTTGTGGACGAGGGGATCCGCATACGCCGTCTTCTTGTAACCGGGCAAAAAAAGTCCTTCGTATTTTCCTCGCTCCACAAAGGTGTGCGTAGTGTCTCCGTACTATGAAACATCAAACCCCATTCCGAATATACCATATATATAAACAAAGGAAATTTTCCAACATGCATAAGCTCATTTACCATATAGAGAGAAAATGATTAATTTCCCTTCCTTTCAACTTACTTTAAGATTTTTAACAATTAGACAAGGAATGGGGTTTGGAATTTTTGAAGAATTGAGTTACGTTACAAGAAAGTAAGTTGGAACTGTAAATTTATTTACTTGTTTATTTTTATTCAACTCGAGAGATTCGCTAAGGTTGATAAAGAGCCGTTAGTTAGATATTCCTCAACTACTAATTAACATTTGTCTATATAAAGAAACTCTGACTCTCACATTACTTCGTTTGGGCTTCAACATCCATCTCAATGCGTCAAACGCGAGATGTTTCTTGTTCTTACTCCCGTTAAACATGCAACACTCTTCAATTACAGGATATTAATAACATAACTATTATAAATAACTACTAGTATATAAAATTGTAAATGTATTTTATTACATATGTGCATTCTATGTATATTACTCTATACTATGTTACTATACCATATACTACTATAGTGTATGTACATGTTGGTACAATATGCAAGTATTCATATCTTAAGCAAGAAAGTATTAAGCATTGCAATTTAAGAAATGCATATTGTTGTATTTTAACTTAAATGTGATTGTTATTGTTAAAGTCAGGTTTAGTCAACAAATCGTAAAATATGACAAACGATGTAACAAATCTTTCAAAGTGTTTACAGTACAAAGACATTCATACATGTAAGACATAACGAGAAATGTTTATAAAATTGTTTTGTAATTGCAACATAATACTCCAAGTCCCTAGATAATTCTCATATTGTAAATATGTGAAATTGATACATTTGCGAAATGATTTCTTACAGTTTGAACGGTGGCCATTCTCACTTTCCCATTCTCATCCTCTTCCTCCCAAATGTCCCGAACAATTTTGGCTCCTCGTTCTTTGGATCTCTACATGATAGACAAAGGGTTAGGAGAGAATGGAGGATTTGGAAGGTGAAATTCACCTTGACGATTGAGTCGAGATCCTCCACGGTGAAAGCGACGTCTTTGACGCCATCGCCATGCTTGATCAAATGATCTCCCATTTCCTTGTCATATGGCTCATACGGAGACTCCAACACCAACATGATCTGACAGTTTAATATGAGACCAATGAAGAAGAAATTTTCTCAGACAATGTGCCCCTTTACCTTATTTTGTCGGATGACATGAGACGCGACATGTCTACAACCAGTTTCCAAACCTCGGTAGGCCAATGGTTCGAATCCCATCCTCGTACAGTAAAACGTGGCAGCCTTGAAGATTTTTCATTTTGTAAAACATCCTCATGTCTTTCAACATCTTTACATTTTATGATCAAACTAACAATAAAAGCCTTAACATACTAAACCTTCATTTTATGCCTCATCAACCTTCAAAGAAGATTTCAAAATCTTTTCAACATTTAAGCCTTAAGCTTTTCAAATGGCCATATTGTGAATATTTTATTGATAAATTCCTAAAATGTTATAAATACTTTATGTAAATGGGTATATTACAATACATTTATGTATTATATTATTATAAATGCAAAACATATTGTTTGTAAATTTATATTAAATTTTATATTATTATCATTATTCATAAAGAATTTATGTTATCCTTATTTATACTACTGTATAGTATAGTATTTTGTAAAATCAATATTCTATTATTTAGATCTCATTTTTGTTATCTCTAAATCCTCTTTAGGAAATAAATATTAATAATTACAGCTTAAGCTTCAAAAAGAATTTAAGAGGATGTTCTTTTCAAAATTTTTCGCTAGAAATGAGGGAAAGAATAATAAATATAAAGAATTCCAATTATTTTTATGAAATCATTCATCTTCTAAGCTGCCTTATGGGAAAACTCCATTTCGTCTGCACTTGAGAATTTTGGGGATGAAAGAGAAAGGAAAAATAGTTCCTCCTTTACATTCAAATTCAACTCATATCATAAATAATAACTATACATTACAAACCAATTTTCCCTTCAAAACTATTTGTGTCGATTTGAATTATAAAGGGGAATTTATCGTTTTCAGTTCTTATGCCCAATGCACTGGGACTCTGATGATAAATAATGAAAAAAAAGGCCAGGAAAGGTGATTAGGAATTAAATAGGAATTTTTGAAAGAATGAAATGACCATTAACGATGTTATTTCCACATAAAAGAATTTAATCTCTCCCTCGGTGAATTTACAAGTCTCATGGGGAACTTGTCATTTCCTCTTTAACATTCATTCTCAAATGCATGGTGCACAATGGGAGATTGGATCAACTTTCTTTTATACACATTTCCTCTATTCCCACAGGAGATTAAATATATAAAAATCTAAATGTATGCATTTTATAAAAAAAGAGTCCGTTGGCCGTTAACGCGGAGTTCATGGAAATCTTCATTGTGAGATGGATCAGATTGGGATGAGATGGGAAAGATTGGGAATTGTTGACATGAGCTTTCTACGTTTTTACCTGCTTCGCGTTCCCCACCCAGATCCGCAAATGATCGAAGGAAGTAAACTTCCCACTCTCAGGCTTAAACAAAAAATTAATTAAAAGCAAATCAATTGGATACTTGCTAAGGAGGTTAATAGGTAATTAAGGCTAACTCCTGATAAAAATCAAGTTTATTAGTAATAGATCATTTTTATATCAGTCTAATTGTGACCATACCTTCGGCCCTTTGTCAATGTAACTCGTCTGTTTGAAAAATTAAAAATGTTATTATTAAAATATTTATATATTAAATGAAATGAAAATGGTTCGAATAAAGAATAAAATCTGACCATGATGAAGATGATTTAAGACTGGAGTGATAAGGGTGCACAAAGGTTGAACGTCGACCCTTCGACTGAGGATGAGTCTTCCAACGGGTATCACCTTTATTTAGAAATTCTGAAGGAGGTTGAGGGATTTTTGACGGAGCCTCAAGGCCTCCTCCATTCTTCCACATACTTTTATTCATTTTATTAAGACCAGAATCATTAAAGAATTCAAGGTAAGCTGGTCGTAAAATCATTTCATATGCATCATCCGACTTCACATTTTTCACTACCCTTCTGAATTCCTAATAAGTGTTTACATTAATCTTGGATGTTTAAACACGTGTAATCCAATGTGTATATAATTAATTGATTCGATTATTATTCTCTGTTACAGGTTCCAGGTCAGCTTTTATCATTTATCATAGGTATAAACATGTTGAAATTTATGCTCTTGATTATGCTTTAATAACTACAGATTTAAGTTAACTTTCCCCCGTTTTTAAAATAAATAAAAAACAAGGGGGTTTTTAATGGGGGATTCTTTATGGGCGAGTCCTTGAGACGACGTTCATTATGAGGAACATCTTTTATGTCTCTTCTGGAGTTCTCACACAGAGGAGAAAATGTGAACCGGAGAGATCCAACCATGGAATGTGAATGTTTGCCTGGCATGGAAAATTGTTATTGAAATTTATTAAAAATCCTCTTAGAAGGAGTCGAGAACGTGTTCTAATAAAACTCTGGGCTTCTTCACATATTTGCATACAAGTATTTATATAATGCGTCTCGACTTGCCGTCAAGAAAAAATTGTGAGCAGCCTTGAGCTCACAATTCCCAGAGTTATTCCATTAGTCAGAGATGCGATAATATGTAGAGTTGGTAAATATGTAAACATAATATCCAGTGTATCATCTTTCTCTTCAAAATGTTTATCAAAGACAACATGATGTAAATAGAACCATCCATTGTTTTTAATATGAGATAAATGTTGATTTATTAACTATGGGGAAAAGACAACTGTTGATGAAGCAATTTTATTTTTATTAAAAATCAATTTTTACATAAATAATGTCAGAGATGAAGGTCCTCAAACGCCTATGATTTATTTATCTAAAGACAAGTTGGTGTGAATTGTAGCTTAATTTTTCATTAGATTGTGCTGGTATGTTTATAGTGGAAATATAAAAACTCACTAAATTAACTTAATTCTTAACTATGATTCCAGGAGTGAATAAAATAGCTAAAGTATTAAATTGATTAGGTGTATATGTAGTTACATATAAAATAAATTAAAGTCCCTCTGAGAGACTGAACGCTGCTACAAGTGCTACTTTTTTTTACATGATTTAGAATCATCCTATATGGTAATTTAATATTTAAAGGTGAATTTTGAAAAATGGTATAAATACATTAAAAAGGATTAGGATCAATTTCAAGGATCACTATGATAAAAATGTTGTCTAAGTCCTGCCAGCTTCATACGAGTCTTTTCAAGCTCCGTTTGTAAGCGCAAAGCTTCCGCTTGTGTTTCCAATTCCATACGTTTTGCATGATGAGGTGTCACTTTCGTAAAGTCCATTTCATCTAGTTAAAAATAATAAAATAGTTATAATAATAATAAAGCATATTAATTAAACAAGAAGAAAATTGATTTTTTGAATTTATGAAGAAATAATTCAAATTTTCTCTTACCAGACTCTTCTATGAGCTGAGCACAATCTTTAGCAGTTGCAACGACATGAGCCGTTGCTGTCTTCACAGTTGTTGAAGCCTGCTTGAGTGATGACAAATTGGCAGAACTTCGATCGGCCCTTACTTGACTTGCAATAACTAGTTGAATTGTACTTGCAGCAATTTCTTGGGAAGAGGCGATGAGATATTCAAATCCGCTCCCTTCATTTGTCACAGCTTTGTCCGCACTCTCCAAAAGGAATTTGGCTCCAATGCCCACAGACTTGGCTGCAGAAATGAGCCCTTCTGTCCACTGATGATTTCTTTTGTAAAACTCTTTAATCGATGCCGTTCCCTTTAAAATATCCAACAATAATTAAATTATTATTATGTTACCTATGTTTAGTATATACAGTAGAAACTTTTGTAATCAAGTAATCGTTAAATTCTATAAAATTTTAAAATATTAATGTTAATCAATAACAAATTAAATTACCCTTCCTTTAGCAGCAATTTCTTCTTGGAGGAACTTTGCCTTTTGAACAAGAATCCTGATTGCATCCATAAGGGACGTGCAGGAGTCGATGAGTTTCTCGTTCACTTCCAACTTCAGCCCAGTATGTGAAGCTCGTGAGTTCTTCAAGATTTCCTCCATTTTCTTCGTGGCTTCTTCAATTGCGGACTCCATGGCAAGGAGTTCTTTGTCAAGAGCATCAGCAGCGTCGACTTCCTCTGTCAGAGACCGACCCATGTAATTGGTCGTGACAAGGAGACTCTTCAGTTTATCGTCAATAGAGTCATAAGCCGCCATTAACTTCATTAAGAAGGAATTATTACGATTATTGGAAAATATTACTCATATATTTCAATGTGAGTATGTAATGAAATTAGGTCAGTAACATTTGAATTTAATTCTTTTTCGTGCACTAATTACCTCTTGGTGTGCCTTTCGTTCTCTGATTGACGTAAAGAGTTGAAGCATCGAATGTCCCAAACCTCGGCATTCTTCAAGAACAGCTAGATAATTATTGAGGAATCGATTTAATAGGATTTAAAAAGATGTATAAGTAGGTATTTATATTAAATACCATTTAAGATCAAAAATGATTAAACTATAAGTATTATGTTTAATTATTTAATTAATTACCATCTCCCTTCGCAATGTCTGTGGAACTCCGTGAAGTTGCGCTTCCGTTGATCATCAATGTAATGATAAAATGAGCGAAAGATGGAAGATTCTCCAAGATTCGTTTTACAGAGTTGAAATCCGTGTAACCACCATGGACTTCTTTTAAATTGGGAACGAGGCGTTGAGCCGTCTGACACATTAAAATAAAATGGTCGAGACATCCTGACCCTCCGGTCAAAACGGGATGTTCGATGCTCTCAAGCACTTTCTTCACCGTCTTCTCACTCTCGATGACCCATATGTCTAAATTTAAAAAAAAAAGTATTATTCATCTGTTCCCATTAAACCAGTTATACTAAACCCGATGCATTGGATTTGTTACAACACTTTGTTTAATCATTCAGTAGCGGATATACCTAATATTCTCTATTTGGCGTATGGATGATGTAAAATCATCTTTTCCAAGCATCGTAAACTCGTTTTAACCTAATATTGTTTGTCGTTACCAGAATATTCCATAATGTTAAAAAAACTACTTTAAACTCCCTATCGTTTGACCATTTTCGGAGTTTTACACATTATGAGGTTTGGGAAGTTTTTTGTTTTTTTGATTTTCGAATTTCATCAGAATTTAGATGTTTCTAATCGTAATATGGCTAATATCATGGCCAAATTCTTTAACTTTAGCTTGAATTTGTCGTTAGAAGATTTTAAAACCTAAAAAGGCTTTTACTCTTTCTTTTACCTCCGAATTAAAACAAATCCCAATTATGTTAAAAATCAGATAAATATTTTATCTTAATCTGTTAATGGTTCTGTACAACTGTACAAGTAACGTATCATTTGAGGGTAAAAATTTACGTATAAATAACTAAATTTTATAAAGATTTCAAAACTGTAACAAATCCAATGCATCGGGTTTAGTAAGCATTGCACTGGGGGAACAAATAATAATTAATATTTACTCAAGAGATCATTGTATCTTTCTAGGGCGAATTTCTCCAATTCCTTTTGATTGTCATTGTGAACGATGTGTAATTTTTGAATCTCTCGGTCCAATTCTTCGTTCTTTGCTCCGCGACTTTGAAGTTCATCTTTTCGTTGCTCCAACTCTTTTTGTAACCCTTTGATGACTTCATCAAGCTCCTAAAGTAAATTAAGATACTCTTTAATTATTAATAACATAATTTATAATATACAAGCGTCCAACAATACATCATTTACATATTATTGATATTATTATTATGTATAAAAGTATTCTAATAAGATTGATGAAAAGACCCAATTACTTTATTTGATTTTTCTAATGATTCTTTGGTAAGTTGAAAATTTTGTCCTTCATTCGTCCTCAAATTGAGAGCTTCTTCCATTTGCTTCAGTGCCTTCATTTTCTCATCCTTTAAGGTCTAAATGATAAATGAAACAGTTGAAAGTTATTTCACAAAGTTAATGATAATTTAGCCCAATATGTTTTGTATTGTATGCAACATACAGAGATGTTCAATTCAAGATCTTTCAACTTTTGTTCGAATTGAATTTTCATTGTGTCTTTGGCCTCCGCTTCCGTCTTCGCCAGGGCTTCAAGCTCAATTTTACTGATTTTTAAGCTATCGAGCTCAGATTGAGTTTTTGCCTGGTTATCAATTGATTTCTTAAGATCCAAAACTTCTTTGTCAACGCTCGCTTTCTATAAATTGAAGTAAATTAGAGAAAACTATAAAAATAATTAGAAGCGTCATATGCAAAACTGATGGCTTACAGTTCTTAATAGATCTATGTGCTCCTTTCTCAAATTCGAATAAACATCCTTCATCTTTGTAAACTTTTCTTCGAGAGTCTTTACTTTACCTTTAAAGAAAATAAATCATTAATTTGGGGTATTTTCGCTTTCAGATGACAAAACCAGCCAGGGAATTTATATACAGTACAATATATAATCATAATATTGAAAAATGCATATAAATAACATATGTATATTTATAATATAACGGTGCAAGACCAAACGCATTTAAATGAAGGCTATCAAAATTGATAAATTTTTAAGATAAAAACTTTTGTATATTTATGATATAATGTTCGTAAATAGCTTATTCATAAAATAACATCAACAGAATTGTAACTTTATTAAAATAATCTGTAATAGATGTTTATAAGAATCATTTGTATAAATTCCAAGGATTGGTTTTATCTTTAGCGACCAAGATACCTTCAGATTTCTCAAGAAGATCCGCCGTTCCTTCCGCTTTCGCTTCAGTCCGCATAAGCTCTCTAAGCTTCCCTTCTTTTTCGGCCAAACCCACAGTCTAAAAAGAAAAGAAAATGTTTAATAAAGTTGGGCAGATAAGAAAAGGATCAAAACCTTTTCCGACAATTCAGACTTCATCTCCAACACTTCAAATTGTAATTGGTTAATTTGCGACTTGGCTTCCATCTTGAGCCTCTGAAGTTCCATTCTCAGTCTTTCAATCTCGCTGTCGCTCTCTTTGATCTGCCGGTCTCTGAAAGATCATTCAAAATCGTTTTAACCCTTTTCTAAAATAAATAAATTATTTAAAAGAATCATAATTGTTAATTTTTAAAAATGAGCGGGGAAGGAGAGACAATGAGGCAGGAACGGTGATAGGTTTTTCATTCAAAATGCATGAGGAGAAAAGAATGGTTTCTTTCCCCCATCCCATTCCACCCAAACCCCTAAAAAGCATTGGACGGACGAATTTGCTTCGCCACAAACACCGCATGTTTTCAGCCAACTCTCGGCCCAAACGATTTCAGGTATTTATAATCAATAAAACAATTACAACTCACTTTTCATACACCATGGCCATGAGGGAAGGGTCAGGGGAGCTGGAGCCATTTGTATTACTGGCTTCTTGAAGATCCACCAAGTCAGAAATGGACATGGTGTCACTTTGGGCATCCGTGATATCACGGTCGGAATTGTAGATCTTCACCCTCATGGTCTCGTAATTCTCGAGGTCAGATTGTACAAGGAAATTGGGTGGGTTCTGAAAAATTAAGGTCATTTTAAGATCTGCGAAGACATTAACACGCTTTGGTTAAATACAACGAGTCAATTTAACCGTTTTGGTTTATTGCATTTGCAAAGGTTTAGATGAGAAAAAGCTGCATCAGCATTTATTATTATTATATTTATAAAATGATGACTCACTTTGGGCAGTTGTTGGATTTCAATTAAGTTTTTAAAGTATTGTAGTGTCATTGTTTTTTCGTAGAACTGTTGAAGTCCTTTAAATACCTTTAAGAACCTTTCTCTGTGGCCCGAGAGGAGGTCGGGGGAGAGTTCTATAAACAATTAATTTATTATTTGATGCAAAGAACCACCAATTATCTAATACGTACTCGCATGTAGTTTGAAGAGAATTTTCGTGACGTAGTCGTAAAGAAGCATGGAGTCTTGAATGCAAGAAATGAGCGGCTTCAGCCGGCATTGTCCAAAGTTCGTCATTGAATTACATTTGGAAGAGTCAATGTTTAAAACTACAAATATCCCATTTATCTTAAATCATTTTCAATTAATATAATATGAACCATGTCTTCATTTCTTTAATATTAATTATTTGAAAGTTTTCTAATTCTGCCCCGGGGAACAATTGAAGAAGCTCAATGTAAAACAAGTTGGGAAGTTTATGCTCTAACAAACGATAATGGTTAAGAGCTCATGTTACTTATAATGTAATTTAAGTTTAATTATTTAATCTTGACTAGCAAATATAAAATATAACATCCAACATGATTTTAATAATAAGAACACATTAATGAATTTCCACGCACAATAATAGCAGTGCATTAATAGTTCATATTGGATATACCTTACATATTTATTTATTACATACTATACATATTATAATATTAATATAAACCTTATATTATATGTATGTAGGTTGTTAGATACTTTAGATACAATTAGATGCAATAAGACCTAGCCATGAAAAATGATCTAAACTTATGTACGTTTTATCGAATCCGAATGAACAAATCTTATTGAATAGATGTTCCAATAAAAATATCTTCACTCACTTTCGTTTTGCAGGTCGAGGATTCCATCAAGATAGTCGAACATCTCAACGGAGAGTTGGAAACTAAAATGAAGAAAGTTCTTCTTGAGCGTGAGTATTCTCATTAATTGAATAAATGGGGCAAAGGAGTTGTTCCGTAAATTTATAATAAATCATAATGGACGAATGGATTTAAAAACCACTCACAACAAATCATCGCTGTCACCGGCACATTGACGAAGTTGTTGATCTGTCATTTCCAGGTTTCCAGGGATCCTATTGTTTCTCTGGTGAAAACCAAGTTTGTAATGCAGCAGAGTGCAATAGTTCTTCACCAGGCCTCCATAGCCAGACCCCAAGTGACCCTGTGGCGTCAAACGAGGTCAATAACAACATTGAGAAAGTTCCGGTCGCGACTCAGCCCGAGGATCCCCTCGGACCGCCCAGCAACAAGCGTAAAAGGATGTAAGTCTTACCCAAAATTTTCCTTGTTCGAGAAGCAATGATTTGTACTTCTGAGAGTCGCGGATTACGTTGTCATGCCCTTCGCGAAGAACCTTTAAAAGAGAAATATAATTGAACTTCGATCTGGCCACACTAATCACCTTTACCTTATGCAGGACGTGACAAAATTTCCAACAGACGATTGGGTTCTCCCTTAATGGAAGTCTTGTTACACATTCCCAAAACGTTGATGCTCCTCTCTCTTGATAAGTTCCTATTATAGCACCTAGAACAAATTAAAAATAATTAAATTCAATTGGATTTTTGTATTTTGCATTTTTTGTATTTTGTATTTTTTGAATTTTTGTATTTTGAACTCTTGTATTTTACGAAACAATAAGACTGCCAATATTTATATTAACCCGTAGATTGATATTATACTCGTAAACACTATATTAAATTTTAATTTGTCTTCACCACCATTACCATTGTTGTTTAGAGAGGGCAATAAAATTTTGTAAAATACTTTTTTAGTTTCCACTTACTTCTAACATGTTTTTCCTTCACGGCCGACTCGTTATGATTGATAGCTTTAGCCAGACACGTTGCCTGAAAGATTAAATGAATATTAAATTTATTAGGGTTTTTTTTCAGGAAGTGAAAGTACCATTGAGACGACAGGATAGTCCTCCCTTTTACTCTCTATAAAATACAGATTTTTTCTTTCCCCCATGCTCATTTTGAAATAATTGAAATGGAAGCGAAATTTGGAAAAAATATGAATTTAAAATGTCATGTCGAAATGAGTCTTAACTGCTCTTTTCTTATTTTGACACTCAAATAATTATGAATTCAATTGCAAAATGGGCGTTAAAAACCTCCAGATCTCATAAAGGATTTCTGGAAGATAAGACAGGGACTGATTGGGAAACGGCCCAACCACCACTTTGCATTAAACAATTGAGTCGTAAAAGAAATACTGTGCAAACCCTGTCCTTATCAAGAATTATAATTTATCAATTAGGCAAGTATTCATATTACATTGGCAATGAGGGAATGGCAACCAATTGGTGTCGGAAATTGAGATTTATCTGGAGAATGTGGTCGTTAGAAGTTGAACGTCAAACATAAGTAATGACAAATGATAAAAAGGTCTGATAAAAGATAAGAGGAGTTTAGTAGGTGATGTAATAGGAAACGATCAAGTGATTCCAAAATTGGTCCTTACCTGCCCCTTTTCAAAGTTTTCTCTCTCCACTTCCAGACTGTTTTTCTTCGACGGAAACTTGGGGAGTTGGAGTGACATTGTGGTTTCGTTTCGGAATTAAAATTTTAAGTCTTGACAATTCGTTTACAAATAAAATCAGAGTCTGAAAAATACTTGAGAGTTAAGGACTAAACAATTAATTACCACCTAAATGGTTGATACTGAATGTAAATGTACTTTCGTCGATTGTGAATGAGTTTCAATTAAATTTAATTCCTTGACAAGTTAAAGGAAAAATTGAGATAGAAGTCATTTTAAATGGTAATCGGAATGTGAAAATAGGAACTTGAAAAATATTTCTTTCTTTAAGTATAAAACAATTACCAAATATCGCTATAAAAGAAAAACTAATGATTGAACCTTATTTGAGATTATTTAAAGAAAGTTAGTCTTTTAAAAGTTTAGGAAAATTTGGACTGCTTTTATGTACATTGTTCTCGGTCTCAAGAGTTGTTTAGTAATGTGTTAAGCAATTTCTGCAAGGTCTTTCTTAATGAGAAGCAGTTAGAATGAATGTGAAGTTTGTGAAGTCACGGCACACCACGAAGGCTCAAATCTCTCTTTTTAAACCCTCGTTAAATCACATTAAACCTTAATAATGCCTTTATCCACGTTCACTCACTTGTCAGTCACTTTTGCATTTTAAATGCGGAAATTAATTGAGAGTGATTCGATCCTTAAATCCTAATAAATTGATAGGTTAAATTCACAAAGTTGACAGTTAACTTATCCTATGAAACTAATATTCACTTTGGGGATAAATATCAGCTACCACAGTTTACATTCTTGTAGGATTCTGAGAAACTTGGAGTTTACAAGATGATTATTAAGAGCTGACATCAACACATTTGGTCCAATGACTCACAGTCCTCTGTAATACCCCTTCCTTAACATTTACTCATAGGAGCTATAAAAAATATTATTTTTCTTCCTTTGGATCTTTTTACGAATTGTTAAAATTCCTTTGGGCCATATTAAATATTCGGATTAAAATTAGAAGAGAGTATTTAATATATAAAAAGAAGGTTGTACATTTTGAATGGTCAAGTTAACGGAATGGACCTCAAGTAGTGAATCTTATGAGAGTATCTAAAGTGTTAGCAAACTAGGGATTGACAATTGGTCTTCAGGGTAATTGTAAATTAAATCCCACTTTGGTTCATTTCAGCCTATTTAAAATGGTTAAGACAGGGAACTCGCAGAGCCGTCAGACGGAGCTTTCAGACGAGTCGACGATTTAGCCGACAGCCGAGAGAAGTTTCCTTTCTCAACTTCCTCTGCTTCAAACACGCAGAGCAGAAGTTGAACAAATGATTTTAAATGCCTTATTGATATTAGTAGGTGTATTAAACTTATTTAAAGTTTAATTCATGTAATACAAATTAGTATTTTTATATGCCAAGGAATTATTCCAATTTGAGTAAGCCGGATAATGATGGAAAAATTAAGTGTTAATTTAGAAAATAAGAAAATAAAAATTTATTGATTTATTCAAACTGTTTTTTGCTTTTTTGGATCAGGGGCATTATCGTCTTGAGATGCAAAGATAGGGACAGGTTGAGTCCTATATTAAAAAAACCCAAAGATAATTAGTACTATAGTTAGTATATTTAATAATTATTAAATATAAATTAGAAGTTGATTAGTTGGCTTTAATTACGTCTTGTAAGCAGGTGTAACCCATATGGGATTTTCCGCCGCATCTTTCGCGTATTTCAAAATTGCTTCTCGAGGATCCAAGTTGTCCTTCACCCGCTTGCTCAGCCCAAGGTTCCTAATGACATAGGAACTGAGCGTCGAGCCTGAAGCAGCCACTCGACCTCCTGAGCCCGCCGTGATTGGCAAATCCGGCCGACGGGATTTAATAGGATCAAGTCTAGAGTGAAATTATTACATAAATTATATATCCAATCGTATTCAATATCCTTCATTTGTGTAATGAAATAAATTGATGGAATTAAAATTGATCAAAATACCTGGCCTTGGCTTCTTCTCGTTTCAAATTCCTCGGCTTGTCATTTTTGAACATTGGGAGTGCATTGGGGGTGAGGATGATTTTCCCCGACATGTCTTGAACGACGCCTGACGGTCTTTCCCTCTTCGGTTCTTTTCCATGGGCCAAAACAGCTCCTTTAGTTGAAGTGGCCAAGTCATAATAAATCCCAATGTTTCCTGATCCAAACGTGACCATGATTTGATTGAGTCGATGATGCCAAGCTGTTCGGATCCCAACATCTCCTTCGAATTCAATTTCCTTGTGGCAAGTGTGGTCGATGGTGGAAATAAATTGGAGTTTTGATCCTTGCTTCTCTCCCTTCATGTGTCCGGAGAATCCCTCAGCCAAGACGGGAACGAGGAGGAATTTGTCATTCGGGCTAAAAGTCGCGTCCGTACTATAAAAGACAAATTGTTCATTTATTTTATTTGCAACTACCTATATTTTGAATATATCATAAATTCATTAACATTAAATCATGAAACAACTTACGTTGAATATTTGAGAGGGAAATTAGGGGAGCTGAACAGCTTAGCCTTAAAATTCCTCGTGTCCCAAATATTAAGAACGGAATCTTCCCCACGAGACACAAAATATAATCCGGAATATGAATTGACCAGGCAGGTGGTCTCTGTATTCTTGCCATGAGCAGACCTTAAGGTCACCGTAGGGACGACGAGAGGTCGACGAGTGTCCCACATGCAAACGGTCCCATCTAGCCCGGCCCCAAAGAAAGTATTCCCTTCACGACCAAAGCAACATGCCGTAGCTCGGTTTTTGAGTCCAGATGAACTTCGTAGTTTTACACATATTTCGTGCTCTCTTGGTCGGTTCACATCCCAAACGCGACAGGTTCTGTAAATTGATTGATAAATGATATATTAGGTTTTTAAATTGGTTTTTAAATATTAATTAAAGTATTAGCTGTAATGAATTAAATTAACCTTACCCGTCATCTGAAGAAGTCATGAATTTTTCTTTTCGCTTAGGGTTGAAATAACCACAGGTTAGGGAAGCCACATGACCCTTTGTCCTTGACATGTCCACTATGTATTGATCCCCTTTTACACACTCGAGAATCTCCGAACCATCTCGGTCAACTACTTTTGCCTTAATAAATATTAAATATTATATGATTTAATATTTCCTTATCTAGGTATTTAAGGGATAGATTTAAACTCAAATTTACCTGTGCACTCCCAGATATGAGTAGCAGGCAATCTCCTGAAGAAGAGTAGCTCACATTTTTAATCGGATGGCTAAAAAATCAATGAATGTTAAACAATGAGAATTTTAATTGATTCGTGGATTATTAAATTCATTACCATTCGAAAGGTTTCATTGTACGAAACGGGTGTCGATTTTTAATGCCGGAAAAATCCCATAATCGAACTTCATAGTCAAAGGATCCGGTTGCAAATCTCGTTGCTGCAGGGTCAATACAAAAGGATGAAATAGGTTTACTCCCATGGTTTAAAGTCATTCTCTCAGCGACGGGAAATTGGTCAACGTCTTCGTCACTTTAAAAATAATAATGAATTAATTATATAATTATTCGAGTACGGGCAGTTTTTCATTCCCTTGTATTTTTTTATTATTTCTTATTTACCTCTCTTCGCTTTCATCCTTTTCATCATCATCGTTGTCATCGTTGTCATCATCGTCATCGTCGGAATTCTTAGTAGATTGTACTTGAGGAACATTGGCAGGCATTGGACCAATAATTTCTTCTTCTTCTTCCTCTTCTTCTTCAACTTCTTCCTCTTCGACTTTTTCCAAGCTGATATTCTCAACTTTGGATTCAATGGTCGTGTCAGAGGCAACTCGTGTGCATTTCAACCTCGACTTTTTAATTTCGTCCACGATCTTTTGAACGTCCACTTTTGTCTTCGGCTTCTCATCCATCTTGGTCGAGAATCGGAAGTCGGTGAATCCCATGACCCTTGCCATTTCCTCTTCCTCCTCTGTCACCTCTTTCTCTTTGGGGAATGAAAAGGATCCGAATCCGGATGATTCTCCTTGTTCATTTGATGTCACATTACTGCTTTCACTCGAATCTTTAACTTCTTCCGGTTCTGGCTTTTTTAAACTAATTAATCCAAACGATATCTTTGGACGCCCTTGCATTTTAACTAACAAATTTATCAGAAAAATTATAACAAATGTGTAAATCTAATGAGATGTTACTTAAAACATTAAATATAAATGGGTTAAATTAAATAGATGACTCCTCTGATAACGATAACTAACATTAAGATAATTTTTTAAGATTTAATTTAAAATATACGAATCAAATTTAAGTTTCAAAGTTAGATTCTCAGTTTATATCCGTTAGTTGGGTAAAGTCTCAAATTGTGCAAATATTTTTTCTCGTCAAATATATTACAACAAATAAATATAAATGGCAGTAATATGTTTATGAATGCATTATGTGATCGTTATCAGTCTGTTCTTAAATCTTAATGATTTTTATTTGCAAATTGATTTATTAACATTTCTTTAATTAGTTAAATAACATTTTAAGTCAATTTACAAAATTGAAAATAACGGATGACAAATGAAAATGAGAAAATGTCAATTAGATTAGCCCTTTCACCCTACCTAATTACTATTTCACTATATATTTTTTATTTGAAAGTTTAGTAAATCAAACAATTTTACTTTGTCGTGAAAGGGAAAACTCATAAATACACATATCTACATAAATGTTCAATTAATCAAATGTTTAATAGTTACAAACACATCATTTATATCCATTATCAATTATCATTATTTCCCTTTGTCCTTAAGAGTTTAAGGGTGTGGATATGGAAAATATAAATAAAATCCCTTTAATCAAATAACTGAAAAATTACTGAATACCTAACAAAATTATCTTGAATTAATTATGGCTGTTTGTAGGCTGAAAAAGTTTTACATTAAAATTTTCATAATACATATTATATAACTATTTAATTATAGGAATCCGTTCGAAATTTCAAAATTTTAACAATCACATACATGTATTAAAAGAAATATAAAAGAAGTTAAAGCAAAATAACGATCAATAACTATTAATTCAGGAGATGAGAAACTGAAAACTTAAAACAGGTATAACAAATTAAAGAGCAAATCATAATTAAAAGTTTAATTTTTTCAGGAATGCTATAGAGTTATTATGTTTATTTTGAGTTTATATTTGTTGGTCAGGTAAGTAATGGAAAGGAGTTGTAATTGGAAATAAAAGGACTTGAACCATACTTTGGTGTATTTTTTAATCTTCACCGAGCCGTATCATAAAAGTTTAAAGGGCGATGAGCAATAGATTTCCAATGAGTGTTTCATTTGTGTGAGAGTCTCACAGGTCTCATTGAGCATCTTATTCTCATTAAGGTGTTCCATGTAGGGATTGCTTGGCTGCATCATCCTCTTATTTATACAAGGAGAACGTGAGGGAGTCTCGCTGCCTTATAAAGCCACCTCCAGAGAGCAATTAAGAGCACCGAGTGGAAATGAGAAATGTCAAACATGGAGGTTTGGGAATGAAATTCACAAAATTGGACCAATTACATAAGAAAGCCTCGTAGTCATATTTTTTATTTCCTCTTATGATCTTCGGCACCAATACAAAGGAGATTTCCTTCTCATCCTTATAAGGCCATGTGAGAATGTGAGAGGAATGGATAAGGATTAGGATTCAAATCATCTTTTTCATTCAACACTTGAAAACACCAATATAATATTTCTCCATACCTAATGCGTATATTATATAATTGTATATTTAATATATTAAATAGTATACACATATATCTATTCTATAATATACTAAATCGTAACAATAATTCTAGTAAATGCATATTAAATCTCTAGTTGTGCATTACTTGATGTATTGCATTACTAACATCAATATATTTAGATTCTGACCAGGTACACAGGTATGGCCAATTGTTGACAATTTTGGGCGGATTGTTGTTTGGATGGATGAGATGAAGATTTGAGGATGCGAGGGGGTCGAGGGAAGTCAAAGATGAGATTGATTCCTGCAGAGTGATGTCTTGGGTTCCTCCTCCGCGTTCCGAAAAAGGAGCAAACGTCGTCGGAGCCGTTTGTTACCTCCGCCCACGAAGGGGCTGCTCATTGTTGGTCCCCAGCGCTCGCCCACGGTCACTTGTACAATCCCTCACGCCAGACCACTCCAACGCCATTTCACCGCTTCACTTCTCCGCAAACACTCACCAAAACATGTAAGTTCAACATTATTTTCATTTAGACAATAGTTAAATAAATACACAACAATTAGCACCTGGATTAATTAATGGGAACCACAAGTGTGAATCATCTTCAATTATTTTTAATTATTATTAAAAATCCTAAGATTGCATTTTAAAACCTAGACGTGTCCTTTTTGCAATTTAATAACACTTGAACGTTCATTTAATATTTATTCATTAAATAAATTGCAAATCGTCATTATTTGCCTATACGCTTTTTTAGCATCGTTAAAAACACGTTGACGTGAAAAGTCAAAATTTTTAATTTTTTTTAATGTGAATTAAAAAAGATCCAAATCTATTTTTTTTTATAGATATTTGTTCGGAAGTGGAGGAGTATTAAAATCAGTAGGAAATTTGATGGTGTTCATTTTCACGCACGTTTCATCCCTTATTTGAAAGGTCCTTCTGTAGAGGAGCGTAGGCGGGGTTGAAAAAACGTTCCTTATTTGTCCTGGCCTCTTTCCCAGGGCCGTGGCTTCCTCCAAGTCTCTCATTAACAAAGATGGAGCAATTAGGTCAGAGAAGGCTTTCATTAGCTCCTTTGTCCATGAGGAGATGCATTCTCTGCATTCGACACGGCTTGCATCCCAAAGTCATTGAAAGATGGGATCATTGAAGGTGACGCTTTTTGCCCAAATTGGACGTGGGTGGAGGAGACCTCGCATGGATTGCATACTTTAATATATTTCATCCTCAACTTGCTATCAGACAAATTGAAACCATAATTAAAAAACAAATCATCTCTTATATAAAAAACGAGGAAGCCATTTTTTTAACCTTTTAAGCCCTCTCTATGAACATTCCCCTTTCCCTTAATTGATATTGTTCGATTAATTGTATATCATTTCTAAACAGGAATTAAAGTGTTTTTATGCACTTTGTGGCTATAAATGCTGATTCAAAAGATTTCTACTATACTTATAATATGAATAATCCCTATAGATGTATGATAAATCATAACTTTAATATACAGATACATACCTACTTACCTGTACATTAAATATGAATTTTGGTCTGATGATTGATTTATATGCTATAGGTATATATTATACCTAATTTAAACTCTATACCACATACATATGGTTGCGATATTTCTTAAGGCTAGGGGTCTATTCGTCTAAATAGCATGAATTTAGGAAGTGTTTGATGAGTTAAAGAATGTGTGAAGGAATTTCGGTGTCAGTCACTACGAGGCACAGACTTCCCCGACTTCCCCGAATTCATTCCCATTTGCTCCACTTTCCCTTTCTTACACGCATTCCAGAACATTCAACTCTCAACACATCAACAACACCTTGAAGGAATTTGGTCAATTGGATCTTAATTGAACCTTTACTGCATATATTCACTATAATGACTCCAAACGGCAAGTTGTTCTTTAATACCAACTCCAAAATTTACTATTTAATGCTTATTTGCTTGAATTGTATTGTACACTTTCACTCACCTAGTTTAAATAACTACATATTTTATATTTTTATTTGTCTGGTCAATTTATCGGTTGTTGTTCATCCTCATTAATTTGTCATTTTTTGTCAAGAGATTCTGTCAATTGGAAAAACTCCCGCCCTTCCTATTTCATTAATTTGAAAAGTAAATTGAAGGCTCTTCACATTTAATCACCCTTTGTTTAAAGAGAGGTGAGGTTCGAGTGGGACGGATTTAATCCAACTTGATTTATTTCTCATCACATCTTTACCATTCACACACCTAGTGTTGCATTCATCATCTCTCTGACGTTTTGAATCTGGCCAAATCTCACGCCCAGGAAGGACTAATTAATCAGCTATAAATTGATTCTTCCACAGAGGAGATGGGAGGACATATCGCCCAAAGACCCTGGACTCCAACAAAACGTCGTGGGCCAATTGCTGCTGAATTCAAAGGCCCAGGCCCTGCTTGGGTCACACTGCCTTCACTCATAGGTCATTTTTCTCAATTTGTCTTTCTAAATCCAAATCCAAATCCTATTAGTTTGACTTAATGGTGAAGGTTTTTACAGGGATTAAACCCTTTGTTTCTGGGAAAAGTACGTCACCGTGCTTTTCTTTTGGATGTCGGTAATTAATATAAAACATTAACGCATTACTACTTTTGTAATTAACATTATTATATATTAACTCGGTGGAAGTTGAATGTATTTGGGCTAGACATGGGGATACACGGGATTATGCTGGTCCAGGGCCGGGAACTTACAACGTCATTGGCTTGAGCAAAAGAGGTTGGGCAAAAGAAGGAAAACGAGGAAAATGACGTTTGTGGTTTTGTTTAGGGAAAGCTTCGTCCATCGCGTCGTCTCTTCATTATAGACACGTGGAGCCGAAGACATTCGTCACTCCTGCACCGGGGTCTTATTGTCCAGAGAAGGGAGAAAAGATCGTCATGGACCATTCGCCAAAATATAGCTTCGGATTGAAACCCAAACATGAACTCAAGAGCTCCACGCCAGGTATTTTTATTAAAAATTCTCAAGATATACCTTTTAAATATTATACTTTTATTAGATATTTTCATGCCTCGTGTAATTGATAATATGAGTACTGTTAAATCTTAAACTACTGATTTCATAATTTAAAAAGGCAATTTTTATTGATGTTATTTTAGGACCAAATGTTTACATTGTTGCCCCAGTTTTGGGCAATGGTCCAGAAGGGACGAAGCGTAAAGCGCCAGCTTACACCATTTCTGGTCGTGGCAAGGACTTTGTCGACTTTCGTGTGACGAATCCAGGACCTGGAAAATATGAATCTGGAAATCTGAACATGGTCAAACAGAAGGCTCCATCTTATTCGCTCTCAAACCGGACTCAACTCCCATCGGATGATACGAAAAAACCCGGACCTGGGGCTCACTCCCCCGAGAAGGTCAATTTTAATTAATGAGCTTAACCGCAACATTCTTCAAGAGTTTTTTAATTATTTAAATTATTATAGATGGAAGTCGCCATTGCACCAGCACACACATTCGGAATCAAACATTCTCCTTATACGGCTGATCTTAAAGGCTTCAAATGGTGAATGGAAAAAGGAACGATATTTGGACTTGAACCATTGGAGGAATGAGATCAAGAATTCCCATTTAACTTCTCCGTAATTAACTATTCTCTTACTACTTTTATATTTTGTCAAAACGAATATCCATATCCTTTTCCGGTTTAAATTTCCAAGGAAAGCCATTAAGGAAATTGAAATTGGCCAATTACATTTTACTACTACATGCTTAAAATTTTTGTACATCATTTTTGGATAAATTGTCCCAATTTGACTAAAAATGTGGACTTGTATACATATAGGTATGTATTATTCCCTGTTTTACAAGTTGTGTCAAAAATCATCATCATTTAATAAACGTCAACATGCATAAATTAAATGCAATGTTCATCCCTATGTGAAATTTCTCACCTTTATATGAAAATAAATCATGAGGAAAGAGAATGAATGTCGTGATAATTAATATTCTAATCCTAATAATTAGTGAATCACATCATGTTAAATTGGCTAATGAATAGTGTAAATTACCAGTAAGCAAATTTTAAGATTTTAATGGTAATGTAACAAGCTAAGCTAATGACTTCGGTGCTTAAATAAAAACTACCTACCTTACTTAGATAATAAAGTAAAGTACTATAAGAAAACATATATGATAGATCTACATTGTTTAAACATTACATGTAAATGTAATAGTCCCATAACGGTATACTTATTACGTCAAATGTTGAACACGCTAATTAATAATTTCCTTTAAATCAAATAATTGTCAAGCTAGCATAAAATTAAAAAAATAATTAATAAGCAGTCAAGTTGAGTTCTCTAGTCGGAACTCATTATAAAATGGTTGGATAGTGAATCGCTATTATATGAATTATAAATATAATCGCATGTTAAATTTAATAGAATCTGCTTTAATTATAAAATTAATTTGTAGCTTAAATGCCAGATATGCCGTATAAATACATACATACCATAATATTGTAAGAATCTTAAAATGGTTATATTATTCTTCGAAATAAGTGTAAATGCGATTTCGATGCGAATATATTATTAATTGCATGTAATTTACTAAACATTAAATGCTATTCAATCATTAAAATTAAAATTTACGATTGTTAAGCAATGGAAGTTTGATCTGTATGAAAATGAATGTAGACGGATGATGGAAATAAAGGAATGGTGTCTCGTGATGTAATAGGTTTTATTCACTTCCTAAATTGCAAGTTAACAGGCATAAATGATAAATATATTAATTTGAGGCAATGTACATGGAATGGTTTTTCCCCTGCCTTCAAGGCCTTCCGAGAAAGGCCCTTAAAAGCTTCTACGATTCCCACTGTAGAAAACTAAGACTCTCTGTCCAAAATACACAGTGGAGGAAATCATTAGCTCTACGAGTAGAAAATTTAATATTTTTAATTATCTTATTAATTTAATATATTATTAAACTCTCAGTTTTGCCCAGGTGATTTACACATCAACAACCTCAGAATTGAAAATGTTAAAACATCTGATGTTGGGACAGGGCGATAATTTTCATTCTACATAAATCCACACACTTGATTCCATGTTAAAATGAACATCAATCGCTGTCGATGCGATGTATTGTTTGTCGAGTCCGAAGTTTTTGATTCTTTTGATTCGATTAGTGATGTTTTCAACAACTTATTGTTAATTAATAATAAAAGCTACTTATCATTATCCAATAATATTTATCATTAAGCTGAACACATGGCTTGAACACATTGCAGTGGAACCCAGAGATATCTTCACACATCTCCCCATACTAGTACACTAGTTAATTAAATATAATAATAAATGTTGAACATATTTACGTCAATGAGGTAATTAAATAAATGCTTTATTGTACAGACTCGAAGGGTAAATGCCTAAACTCTCTATTTAAGATAAATATATACTATTATAATAGTTATATATAATGTATTTAATATAAAAACCTTTTTAATTCAGTCTCAATTTTTAAACAATGAATGAACACATCAAGTTGCCACGAAATCATTTGAAAATCAGTCTCGAGGTTTTCCTTAATTTCTATCAATTTCTTCAAGATCCAAGATCTTTACACGTGTAATGAACACTAAAAATAAATCTTACGTTATGATTGTAATTATGATTTGAACAATGGTTAACAACGAGGATCTGGTCATTCCTTGAAAACAACCAAGACCTGTTTTTAACCTCCATCATGTGAAAACTACAAACTATCAACAAATATAGGAAAAAAGAAACGTTAATTCAATCTACATAATATATATATATAAATTTATATAACACGTATTTTTTAGTTTTAAATTAATGACCGGACTCGTTCGAGTTGTAAAACTTAAATAAAAGGAACACACAGGTTTGACCAAGAGACGAATAACAATATGGAATTGGTATATGTTTTTTTAGTAAAAATATTACTTTATATACCTAAGTATAATTATAATTACCATTATCTAATTGATCAGTACTTTTATTGGTATTATTGATTTGTTATTGTGGTTGAAAAATTAAAATTCTTTTTTGTTTGCCGTTTCATTTTAGGTTAATTTATAATTGATTATTTTGGATTATTATTCGTATAAAAAGTTTGTTTTTTTAAAAAATGACGAGTTTGAATATTTGTAATGTTAATGGATGAGACAGCTCCTGCTTTTCAGTCTTTAATAAATAACACTTTGTAAGGTTTCTCTTTGTATTTGGGAAATATTGATTAAAAAATAACGTATTGAAGGTTTTTTTAGTTGTTACTATATGTAATTAATAAGTCTTTCGGGTTTGACAGTTCATTTCTTAAAGGATTCAGCAGTGGTTCGTTTGGTTTCGGAAAATTCCCACCAATTTCAAATACTCCCTAAATCCCCTTCTTATGTGATAAATAAATAGGAAAAATATTTTATAGCCTTACATATTTAGTTAAGCTCAAAATATATTTCCCTAAAATTACACTTATTCCTTTTAGTGAATTCAATAGTAGTAATTAAATAAATAATTCTCTCTGCCCTCATTGAATCTAATATAAATAGTGTATGTAAATATTTTATAAATATAAATCCCTATAAATTTTACTACGTATTCGAGAACGAGAAACGGGATAGGAAAAAAGTCCACAATCTCCTTCCTTAAATGGGAACTAAGATTGGGCTTGTGGTTCAAAATCCCTGTTTTACCTTTTTGGTTTTTCGATTCCGCCAGATCTCGTCAAAAAATAGTTCCTTTCTACGTCGCCTTGAACGGCGTCTTTAAAGAAATAAAGGAAGCCATAATTTTCTCATACGAGGATCGGCAGGGCGGCTCCGTTCTCCTGCTGCTGTTGCTGTGTCTGTTGTGATTCCTCCTCCACATGATGATTTTCCTCTTTGATGATGTCGTGCGGGGGCGGAGTGCTCTTCGCCCCTCCGTTGTCAGAGTCCATTTTGTCAGAGTCGCCCTCGCCGCCGTGGTCCCGATTCCCATTATTCCCCGGTGTTTCTGTAGGATGTTCGGGCGAGAAATCGGAGATGTCTTCCATTTTGATCATCTGTCCCTGATAGGGCGACATGGGGAAAGTGCCTTTGCGGTAGGGTCGATTGGTTGTAATCCCAAGCTTCTTCACCTTGTCATAGAGCGTTCTTGAGGGAACGCCGTACTTGCGGGCAGCTTGGAGCGCTGACATTCCCGCCCGCACAGCGTCAATGGCTGCCATGATGTCATTCCGCGTGTACTGTTTGTACCGCTTCCACTCAGGCTTCTGTGTAGGCACGTACGTAGCGATCCCTTTATATATACAAAACACATCATTAAATCCCATTCATTTCACATTGTCATTTATTTTAGTTTTACCGTGTTTGTCGTCTCCCTCCATGTTGAATGAATGATTGTCTTCATGCACCTAGAAGGACAAACAAATGAAATAAAGAAGGTCTGGGGCTGTTGACTCATCTCACCTTATCACTTTCCACACTCCGGACAGATTCTTCCATGAAGTGGTCGGGGGAGTCGGACAAGCCCTGCTGCTCCTATCAACAAATCGCGTTATCATCCAAGACACACATACAATGAGTCAAAGGCCTATTTCCGTGGTTTGCGAATTTTATCTAATCAGTTTCTGATAAGCTCACCTTCTCGGACATCTCCGTCGGGCCGTTGGAGAGATTCCCAGGAAGCGCATAGTTGATGGACTTTTGCTGCGGCGGGTCGGAGTTGGTCTGCCCGCCTGTATGTCCCAGGACGGTTCGGAGGATCGGTGTGTCTTTGCTGGCTGTGGACAGATAACGCTTTTTCTTAAGAGGCACAGGCTCGTTCTGGGAATTGTCGTAGCTGTTGTGCTTCGGTGAGCTCGGGACCATCTTCCCCCCTCCGGAATTCCAAAGAGGGAAGGGAAGGGCGGGTCGTTCGGGGAGAAGGTCGTAGAGCCCTTCACCCTCAAACTGCTTCGAGTTGGCCTTGGGCCCTGGATGGAATTCGGGCGGTGGCGGGTAGGGCGAGGCCTGCGGGGGAGTCGGAGTCCCCGAAACGCTGGCATTGTTCTCCTCCACCAGCCCTTTGACCTTGAGTGTTTCGGCGGCCTTCAGCAGCCCCGCGAGCTGATCTTGAGCAACATTCACTTCACCCTTGTACATGTACTCCAGGATGGCCTTGATCTCCGAGAATCGGATGTCCTTGAGGATCACGATCGGGTGACGGCAGTCGTTCTCCATGAACAGGGCTTGGAAGTAGGAGGAGCAGGCGGCGAGGACCATTTTGTGGCATTTAATGGACGACCCATCGCAGGCGAGCGTGACGTCCGTGAAGGCTTCAGTCTGGAACAAGTGCTCAAAGACGAGGAGGAGATTTGACCGGTGGTTGTTCCACCGCAGACAGTACTGCTGCATTGACTCCCTCATCGCAACAACAAAGTTTAATCCGAGTTGTGTCCACTGAGAACTACACCTGAGAGAATTTTCATTGACAGTCCGATGGCAGTGGAGGAGTTGGTCCTAGGAATTGAAGGTCAGAGTGGCCGAAGACGCTGGAGAACCCTCTGGGGAACCTGAGGGAGTAATTATCCACTTGTGTGAAAAACTGCTAAGCCCCCACTGTCTCCTCGTCAGACTCACCGAGGTCACTGAGGCTCGGTGGAGCTCCCGAGGCGAGGGTAGGAAAATGGGGATTTCACCTTCACTCCCCAGACTGCATTACTTCCAGAGATGTTGAAACATCCAGGCCCTCACAATTGTGGAGTTGCCGATGTGGTGGCGGCGCCCGGCGGGGGCATCTTCCTTCACTATCTCATTTCATCCAATAAGGGAGGATCAAGGGCCAGGGATGGGTCTTTGGCGGTTCTCTTCGGTCCGGAAAACGGGCACTGACGGAAATGCCCGGGTCTTGTCCACCTTTTCAACCCTGGCAACAAAGGATGCCCATATACTCCTTTGCGTAGTGGGACAAAAAACGCCCCTCCTTCTGCGGAGATCAATGGGGCAAAAAATATGGGTGAGTCGAAGGGGGTCCCTTGCAATCCAATGCCATTCCTGACTCAGAGACTACAAAATCCAGAGAATCCACCCTCAGGCGCCTGGAGTTGCGGCGAGTTGTTGAAGGGCCGAACCCTTCCACTTTTTTCTCCCTTCGTACCTCAACTTCCCGAGCCTCGAGAATCTCCCTACAAGAGTCAGAAATCAAGGTCGAATTCAAATACCAATCCTTTCAAAACTTTAAAACTCACGGATTAAAAAGCGACGTCTTCTTCTGCGAACCTGCAAATCCTATTTGTTTTCTTCCTTCGTCCACGTCCACCGTCTTCCTCACCAAACTTCCAAATGATTCATCATACAAATTTTCCATGTTAGCATAGATCAGAACGTTGAGTGCAGAAAGACCACCCAGAAATAAGCCCTTTGTATGAGCTTTCGCTTCAAGTAATTTGCATCTTAGCATTGTTCCAATACAAAGCGAAAACACCCACGATTCCTTAAAATATAAATAAAAACACTAAGCATAAGGTACATTGAATTAGCATACGTTTTCTTATCAGTAGCTATAATTACTTGTGTGGGCTTCCAAATAAAAATATATATAAATAAATTTGTTAAATCGTATTTTACGCACTGTACTTCGGTCGTGCGAAAAAGCCCATTAGTCATCCGTGTATAATTAGCCATTAAGTCGTTTTGAGCACCCTGATTGCAAAATGCATGAAAAGAAATAAAAAAACAATGTGGACAAAGGGCCATAAGGCATTGAGCCTCATTGAGGCCTGAATTGCCTCGGATCCAGGAGAGAACCGAGGGGGAATTGTTTCATGGGGGAGCTGAGACGGCGAAAAGGGGAATTTTGTCCATGTGTACCAATGTGGTGTGTGCCAATTGCGAAGTTCGTTTCTTACTCTTTTGGTCGGATTGCCAGGGATTGATGCTAAAACCCGGGAGCTCCCCTCCAAAAAACCATGCTCCCCCATTTCCTCGGATGTTCCAGCGTGAGAGGGGGAAGTTGTGCTTTGCTTTGTGTGCTTTTTTTGAATAGGAGAGGGGAGGATATTCAAATTTCCCTCCTTTAGGGTTCTCTCAAGGAATTGGCGAATCGAACCCCTTGTTCATAGTCCGCCCTTTCGAGCCTCCCAGACGACCACCACATGAATCACTTAACTCTCTTCTAAATTCCTCGAGAGGAATTAGCAGGTCAGAGGTCAGCCTTTGTCTAAGTCACCTTCATCCCCTGGGTGGGTTTCCTATGGCTGGGCCAATACATCTCATTGTCTTCCTCTTGTTTGAGTCCCATTCCGCCAACCACTTTTTCCTCCCTTTCTTCCTTTCCCTCGTTGCGGAGATGAGCCTGAATTGAGCTGGCTTTTTTTCTTAATTTAAATGTACTTGAAACACACATATGGTCAATTCCCTCGACATATTTCTCCCCTTGTTAGTTGTTTCGGACGGAAGCCATTGGACCGTTTTTAACTAGGAGTGAGAACCCGACAGGAAAATTTTAATTTGAGCCAGTCGAGTTCAAAAATTAAATATTGATGATTTTTTCAAGTGGTTTTTAATATTAATTTGCTTGGATTTATCAGAACATCTTGAGCATCATGCCGGGACTTCCATGCTCGTATGGCGAAGTGACGCGCCTCGACCTTCCTCTGCCCTTCTTCCTCCGAGATGAAGCATTCGGCGAATTCAAGAATGAGAATTACAATTGGAATGCATCGAACAAAGTGACCCTTCTTGTAAAAAAGAACAAAAAGGCGCCTGTTAAGTTCACTCCGCAGCCTCTCTCAGAGTAAAATTTTTAATATTTATATTTTATAATAATTTTTAATATTTCTTTTGGGTCAAAGAACCTAAGATTTGTTTTGTTTTCAGGGAAGATGTGTCTATGGGAGGATGTCCATTAGAATGCCCTTTTGATCCTCATGAGAATTTTCCCGATGCGGTTAAGCATGTGTTGCCGCCACAAACTTTCGCTGGCTTAGATTTTTCTTTGGACCTTTACGATTCCATGAATCTTCAAAGTTGCAGGTTTGTTTCGAAAGAAAATTTTTTATTCTAACATAAATCTTACAAAGATTTAAAAACATTTTAAACTCTTATATCTATTTAGTTATAGATTTCTGTTACAATAACAAATATAAATATTTAATTGGGAATTTTAGGGAACTTGTTAAAAAGATTTACGATGGAGATGAGGAGACTGTACAAAACCTGTGCTTGGATCGTGTTGCGGGAAAGTTAACTTGTACGAACCCAATTTACGTAGCTTGTGATGGCTCACCCAACGCAAAGGATCTCGTCATGATTGGCTTCGATAAGGAGAAATTCCTCGAGCTTCGAATGATGGGCCCTTACAAGCGACAGTCGACTCAGCTCAATTTGGAACTCTTTTTAGCTTACCATCAACATCTTCCCAACGTCGTTAGTTCTCATAATTATTTACTAATTTATTAAACTAAATAACAGCTCTTATACTTAATTTTTATTCTGTAGAATCCGACTTCGATTAGTCGCCACGTTCATGCCGTTTATGAAAAAGTTCATGGAGATTTTCCTGCGAATGGAAAAGTGTTCATTGAGTTCCTCTGGTCGGATCCAAAAGTTCTCTTTGAGTCTCCTCCCCCACTCAACTCACAAGTGAAACTTGTAAGCTGATTTCATAACTAGAATTAATTGGCTTGAAGGAAGATATATGAAATTGTGCATTTCGTTATTTATTTGTCAATTAATTTTTATTTTAGGCTGTAATTCCAAAGCAAGGAGACGCAAATAAGAATTTGAAGAAGCTTTGGTCAGAGATTGAAGCCTTGGACCAATTGAGTTCTTTGTCGTACCAATCGTCTGAACTCAACGCTTCGTTTCACTCCTTCGTCGGAGGAGACAAAGAGAAGCCGAGTGCCGAAGCCATTAAGCATTTACTCTCCCAGCCTTCTGCCCCCTCTTGGAAAAAAGAAATGGGTAAGTGGAAAATTTAAATTGAATTGAATTTATTGAATTAAAATAAATTATATAATAATATGTTGGATTATTTGTACTAAAGGTTATTCGGATTCGCTTGAAGTTGTACTTGAACGCGTCTCGAACCTTGACCGCTCCGACCTCGATTTCACTGACCGTGTTTGGAACATACTTAAAGGTGTGAAAGAGAGCTATAAATTGGTTATTATTAACTTTACATCTTTCCTTAAGATACGAGTTCAATTGTTGAGATCATGGAATGTTATGGCCTTATCTTCAATGCTATCGAATCCAACGTTTACCGACCTTACGTATGATACATTATTTAATTTAAATTATTTCTGCCATTGATTATTACTGTTAATTAATTTAATATTTTAATTTCCAGTTCTTTCCTTCAAATATGACGATATTTAGTAAAGTGGTTCAAGATCGGAAAACCGTGGAAGGAAATAATTTTAAAGCAAATTTCACTCAAGGACTGGCTCTCGAAATGACTCTCGATTTAGGTCTTCATAAGTTATTCAAAGACTACAGCTTCATTCTCGGAAGTAATTGACATTTACAAATTGAAACAAAGTATCCATTTTAAATTTATAATCAGTTTTGGATAAGAAATAACAATTAATTAATTACTTAGCATGTCATCTTGCTGAGAAAGTTGACACGAAAGTGTTTGTCCCTCGTAAGGGCAATTTGCCTGACTCGTTGAACAACATCAAAAAGCTCCACTGCATGCTCGAAGTTCTTTGTCTCTCCAAGGAACGGCTGTTTCTGACCATGAATGAGCAAGAAGCTCAAGCACGGGCCCTTATCAATTACTTGCAAAATAACAAGCTAGATTGGAATCACACCTTCCATTTCAACATTACCATGGAGTCTATCGCTTCCATTTTAAATGGGTGAGTTGATTAAAATTATTAAACTTTAATTAATTAATTAACCATACCATATGTACCTATATGTACTCTGTGTATGAAGCATCTTGTCTTTTTCTGCCTCGAATTTTTCGCATTTAAATGGGGCTTTAGAGTTGGGAACTATGCGGAATAAATTATCATTATACACCAATAATGAAGAATTAAAGTTTATTGGTCTTCACTCACATTCCCCACTCACCTCCCACACAGTAGGAAATGAATACCATATCCTATACTTTTGTTCTTCAGACTACCCAAGTCGTCCCAAGTCATTTGTTGAATGAGAAATTATTACGGATGGTTCCACAAGTCAGGCAAAATCCCTTTTAAACACGAAAAAATAGAGGCAGAAAAAGACCCAAGATGTTTCATACGCAGAATACCTATGTATACATATAATTGAAATATAATTTATTTTATTTTATTGTAGCCTTCATCCAGTATACTGGAACTTGAAGCTTGAATCTTCAACTGAGCTGAGGATCTCCCGAACTAATGCCATTTTGTCTCGAGATTTCTTCGTGGGGCATGCGAAGAAATTTTATGTCTCTCGTGAGTATTTCTTAAATTCTATGAATAATTAATTATTATTCATACAAAATATCCATATATTATTAAAAATGTAAAACGATATTTTAATTTTATGATTTTTGTGATTGCAGAAGATGGAAATATTCCTCGAGGATATTACCTCTACGTCCATCGAATTGCCCAAAGAAAGATGTGAATTTGGCCTTTCCTTCTCATTCGCTTACCAATGTGATCAAGTTTGCTTAATAATTCGAAATTTTCTGCGGTTAAATTATCCAAAATCGTCCATTAGTCCTTCGCTTCCTCAAAAATTATAATATTTTTATTTATTAAAAGCTTGCATAAATGCGGATTAAAGATGGTTAATTGCGGATGTTTACGAGGATCAATTTAAGTTGCTATTTTACCACATCATTTAAAATATTTACCTTGTCTCGCCACCTTTGTCTCTTTTATAAAAAAAATGTGAAATGGAGTTTTTTAAGAATCCATGAAGCTAATTGTGGAAGTACGAAAAAGCTGCCAAATATTGTCTATTTGTATAGATTCGTGTGTAGATTTACCAACTCGGGACCCAGGAGTTTTTAGCCCTCGTGTAATTTTGTAAATTCACAACTGCATGGAGTGGAAAAATTGAATATTTTAACAATTTTAAATTTTATATATAAGTATATACTGTCTTTGTAGGGAAATTCACATTTATTCAACTTTTTACTATTTAGAGTTCAGAATCCGCTCATATTTAGATTTCCACGTGTTTAGTCTTCTTCTCTCATGTATTGTATTTGTAAATGTAATTAGTTATAATTAACGTTACTTATCGATGTGTGTTAGGTTGTTGCTCACGTCGATGGGTCACTTAACCTTGTTGAAATCTGCAGATTTGCGTAGTTGAAGTGTGCTGTCATTGACAATTGAATTTCCCAGATTTTGTGTGGAAAATGTTTCATTTGGTACTTCACTATATTTGAATTGAAAATATTTGTTATATGATCTATAATTAACGAGTTCTCACTCCGAGTGTCATGTTCTCAAACATTATTTATATTTATAAGATCAAACTTTATAAGTTGATCGTTGGATGTGAAGCAACGGATCCGCGTTGTGAATTGATTCAATATTATAATTAATATTAGGATTTAAACTGATTGCAAAAAACACAAACTTATGTAATTATATTAGCCATATACCTAAAAAGTTTATTCTTATTATATATTATTGTAAATTGCACTTTTTCTTATTGTTACTTATTTTAGTTGGCGATAGTTTTTTAAATCGTTATTGATTACTATATTATAAAGAATCTAACTAATATTTTCAATAGAATTAAGATTAAGGTAATATACATATATATATTTTATAATCGTACTTATGCATTTATTTCTTACGTTGTATAAGTATTTCCCCTTTGAGATACAAATTGAAACTCACCGTCTTGCTAACCAACTATCCTTAGTATGTAATTATTACACGAATTTAAAAAGAATAAAGAGACATTTTGAAAAATACTTTTATTCTCATTTTAACCAAAAAAAGGGCTTATGGTGGTCGTCGGCGTGCAAAACGGCTTCTGACGGCAAATTGACATTTCGTTCATGAGACAATAACAGGTGATGCAATTGTTGGGCTGCCAAAATGTATTCAATCGGCAATGTGTATCGTCCACTTAATTCAATTATAAAATAAACAAAACATCTAATTAAAAATATTTTAAAAATAATTGTTAATTTTAAATCGTACTTAAAACTGATGATTCTCCTTGAGGTAAAATGAAGATTCCAAGGACCATGATGATCGAGATGAAGATTTGGAAAAGATTTTTATTCATTTTGAAAACTGAATGTTGAAATGAAAATTGTGGAGACCTCCGAGTTGTTCCTTTTATATATAAGAAAATCCTCCCCGTTGGCCTCAATTTTTGAGCTCCTTTCCTTCCTTAGCTTTCCCACCTATTGACCATTTTATCAAAGAAGTGGAAGTGTTAAAGACATTAATTAAAGACCTTCTTTGCAGGTTGGGTTAGTTAATAAGAAAGTTAATAAGCATGTACAGGTGGATTAATTTGAAGAGTTAATATTTGCCTTTAATCGAGTTAACAAAGTTAATAAAATTGTTAAAGGAGGCGAAATGTTAAAATTGAACGTTTCTCATCTAATGTAGTACCATACACCATATACATACATAGTTGATCTCATACAAAGCTGTATAAATACTAAACTGTACTTAAATGCATATTAAAATCTTTAAAAGTTTAACTATATGATTGGTTTATGGCAACAACCTGCTATCGAATTTGAAGACATTTAAAATAAATAATAATTAATTTTTTGAATTTATTTAATGTATTTAAAAAGTTTCTTCCACAAACAATGCTTGGAAAGAATGAAGGTTTATAATCTTAATCGTTCTTTTCTCTCTCATTTACACAAATACAACAATGTTCACTTCTCATCGTTTTCTTCTTGTTAAGATATTTTTTATCAATTTTAACTACAATTAAATAATAGAAGACGTAAATTTAATTAACATGGAATTGCTAGTAATCTAAATTCCATAAAATTAGGCAAGGTAACATATTAGTGAGATTAATTGAATTTCGATAGCAGGTTGCCATAAACCAATCATATGTTTAAGTGCGTATTAAACTAAAAGAGATCTTGATCTATTTTTCATATAAACAGTTACCAGTACACATATAACTAAAAGTCATGTGAAAATCTCAAATGTCTTTTAGGCACTGAAATTGTGAAATTGGCAATTTCATCAATGAATGTTAATTTATAATGTTTGGGGTATCTGTATGCCATATGTGCGACGTAGGTATAAATTGATATACTGTATAGATATATATTTTCTATACATTTGAGTATTTAGTATTTAACTTTATAGTTAGATGGTTTCTTATATAAAATGTTGAGGGATTGAGAATTCCAACTGTTGTTGTAATCAAATGAGATGGAAGTGAATGAGAGATAAAGCATATCAAAGGGTATAAGGGAAAAGGAAGCAGATTTGATTATCAATTCGTGAACTCTGCCCCATCCCCTTTGATTTCACAGACTCAAGAAGTTCTCTGACCAATTTGAAAACAATTCACTATGTTTACCATAAAAATCAATTCCATCCTTCTTTTATTCGCTTTCAACGCATGGGCCACAGAGAGTTATAAAAGTAAGATACTTCTATTAAGGTCCCCAATTAAATCCCGATTAATTAATTAAACCCCAATTTCCTTTCATAATTGACCAGAGGATTATGGCTACGGAAAAATGTTCTCGTTTGATCCAAATTTGAGGGAACGACGGGAAGCGGAGAATCATTTGAATGAAGAAATCAAAGAACAGATTCGGAGTGTGATTCGCCATTTCAAAGCCAAAGACCCCGTGGGGCTTCCCGACTTCTTCAACGGCACGATTCCTGATCCCCTCCAAATCCCCAATCAGCAGAAACATGTGTCCGGGTTCAAAATGACTTTTGACAACATGAAGGTCTACGGCCTGAGTCAAATCCGGGTGGAACATGTTCGGACGGATTTGTCTGCTCTGAAGGTGAGAGTTCTTTTCTCTTGTTCGGGCATTTTCATTCCTTGGCCTTCCTTCTCGGATTCTTAGGAAAGTGGAGAAGAGCAGGAAGAGGGACAAAAGAAGGTTAAATTATTAAATTGGTTTGCATTTTTGAATGCCAATTTAGAAATATGTTTAAAAAATGTCCAATTACTTAAATGAGGCCACAATCTCATTTGGACTATCAATTTAATTGCGGATAACATAACGATTAAGTTATGAAAATTATTTTCTACTATATATGTGATTAAATATAAAACTAGAAAATAACTTAATAACAATTGCATTTTTCATTATATGCTAATCGTTTAATATGCACGCACATTTATAATGAATGGCATGGTGAATGAAAAACCTATTGGACTGACATTGAGACTAAACGAGAAATGTAAAGATAAATGAAAAATCACCTGTCTACTTATTTTTAACATTTAATTAGGCCTCTGTGGGGATTTCGTTCGACGAACTTTTGATTAAAGGAAATTATTCGATCGTGTCTTGGCTTACGAGATCCAAAGGTCCTTTCAACATCACAATATCAAAAGTGTATGCAGAAGCAAGATCAGAGCTCGTCATCGACGACGGAGGATTTCTTCAAGCTCAGGAAATCAATTTTGATCTCAAATTTGAAGAGCTTAAGATGGACTTTGAAAACCTTGGACTCCTTGGTGGGATGATTCAAGTAAACTTAATTTAATAACAAAAGTGATCATAAGATCAATAAATATAAAAATCACATAATTAATAACATAATAATTATAATTATTCTTTTAAATACATAGGGAGTGGTCAATTCCATTGGCACTTTTATTTTCGACAGCTTCAAACCAATTTTGGTTCAATTACTCCAAGAAAACGTCCGTGGGGTTTTGAACCGTGAGGCCCGAAATGTTCCTCAACAATTCCCAAACTCAATCAATCCAATTGATATGGCTTTGGCTTCTGCAAGGTGCAATCCCCGAATATTATTCAATTTTTAAATTCATTTATTATTTAAGGGTTATAATACGAGAAAAGGGCTTAGATCCTTTTCCTCTTCCAGACTGCGTTTCAAAAACCTGGACATCTTTTGAATTAACTGATGGTTTCCTGGTGGGCCTCGCAACAATTCATCGTACAGGGTCGATTCTCCTCGGGTTTGAGAGAAACACCATTCACATGACTATTAATGTGGGAGCTGAAAATCTCAAAGGTCCTTCAAACTCATTAATTAGAATTTCATTAAGGGTGTTAAATCAGCGGGATTCGTAAAAAATCCTTGTAAAATGAAAATAAAAAATTTGTGTGTTTGAGCAGGGAAATACAATTGGCATTGGGGGATGTTGCGAGGGCTTTTGAGTCGTAAAGGGACGATTGAAGTGCGAATCGAGAAGGTCGAGGCGGAAGTGAAAGTTGAACAATCAGCGAATCTCGGCAAACGCCCCGTAGTTAACAAAATCGACTTGGAATTTGGAAACATTGCGGTGGTGTCTACCGGCGGAGGAACTCTTGATTACGTCATCCAGGCCGTTCTCAATATTCTTCCAAATATGTTTAGGAATCAAATTGTGGACTTGATGGAGGAGCCGCTTCGCAATGCAATTCAACAAGAACTGGAAAAGCTGGACATGGAGAAAATGGTCGAAGAAAGTCTTTAAATAAATATTTTATATTTCTTTCAATTTCATTCCTTGTGCATAAGAAGGGTAAATTTGAGTTTTTGTTCTCCGGGTTGAGCGCAATCGCCCGAACTTCCGGGCCTCGAAGCATTCATGAATATTATCTCGAATTCATAAATTTTGAAAAGAGGGTCGTATACCTGTCAGCGTAATGGTTTTAGGGTTCCCTCAAGATAGGAATTGTCGACGAGTTTATTCGGAGCTTTGTCTATAGACCTCGCCAGTAATTCCACAATCCACCTCGGCTTGGGGGCAATCCGAAAGGTAAATAGAAATCATATAATCAAATGGCAAAAACTTTACCAAAACTCCATTCAATTTCTCATACAAAAACCCCATGTGTCAAAATCTATCCTTTTATCGTAATCATGCAACATGAAATTGAATTTCTAACTTTTCATATCTCAACTTTTCTTCACTTCCATTTTGAATATAAATCAAAAGCTCAATTTTATTACAATCATCCTTTCCGTAGAAATAATACAATGTACTGAGAATACATATATATATTTACATGTACTAACTACTAAATATATTGGAAATGCTCAAGTAGGTACATTCATATAAATTGACTTGACGTCCTATATTTACTACCTGTGATATTTCCCTGTAATAATTTTATTGTTAGAACAAAGCATATATAATTTTATTAATAACTAATTACGAACATATCTACATGCCAATTCAAAATTGTATAAATATTCGCTGGTCAAAACAAGCCATACAATATACCTAATACCGAATTTGAGATTTTACATTGATCGTATTTTAAATTAACCCCCTGGACTTTTATATATAAGAAACAGAAGAGCGGAGTTGCATCGAATGTGGAGATTAAATCAAGTTAAAAATTGAAAGTTGGACATTTGGTATAAAAATGGGTTTGATTGATTTACGGATTTATTACCCTATAAAAGAAGGGATTTGAGATGAGACTTTAGTGTTCTCAAGTTCCGCTCCGGGCACAGTTGAGTACTAAATCAACGACGCGGCTCTCTTATCATTTTCTTTACGAGATCAGAGAGTGAAAATTGTTTTTGGGGGACTTGGCCCCTGTAAACGTCGTCCCCAACCGCAGACTCAAATGCGTCATTGTCATTTCTCTCTCAGGGCCTAAACGGCTAATCAAATTACTTCCCTCGTTTATCTCGTCCAATCCGTCTCCGACTTTCGTTTTTTCCAATCTTGGAATTTTTTATCCAAGTTCATTTACAAGCCAATAGTCAATGGTAATTAAATAATGAGCTGGGGCTTATATAAGGTGTATTATATAAGGTGTGTCATAAAGGTATAAAATGAATTAATTAGAAGATTCAACTAAATGAACTGCTCGTGAATTGACTTGCATTAGAAGTGGACAGCTGGACTCCAATTGGGGAATAGGCAGAGTTGTACAGGTATGAAAAGATTAGTGGAACTTTCCGGTGTCTTTCTTCTCCTTTACAACTCGTGTCTTCCTCCAAAAGTGTTGATTTCTGTTGGGCGTCTGAGGTAGCTCCTTGGACTCTGTTAAGAAATGATTTGGCCATTGAAGGGCCCTTTATGGCCGTGGGATGATGAGGCGACCGAATTGGAGAGCAACAACTCCATTTAGAAAAGAGGCAGGGTGGAGCTCCGGGATCTCCAAAACGGAGGAGCAATATCATAAATAAAGGGCAAGGATGATAAGTCAGATAGCAATCAGAGCCATAAAATTTTGAAGGGTTCTCCGGCCCTTCTTGGGTCGACAGAGGGACGTGGAAAGCTCATATTTTTTGGAATTTCGCACCTCTCGACAAAAGACAAGTTTCCAAATTCGAGCAATTTGGAAGGCTTCTCAAATCATCACGGCCAATTTCCCCAAGCACATCCATACCTTACTACATCTATCCATATATCTATTATAGCATATCTATTATATATTACATTATAGTACATATCCACCCTGCCCATACTTCTGTGTAAACAAGGGCTCAAATGGGATCTTTCTCAGTCTGTATGTGTAAGATATAGATTCCTTGGAAAGAGATAGGAGATAGAGACATTGGACCAAAGGCGTCGGCCCCTACTTACCTTTTATTGCTCAATAATTTCCATCGAAGCCTATAGTGGAATGGTGGAGTGGTGAAGGCGGCATTAGCGCATCTTTCTCATCACGGCCGTTGGAGGATTTCCACTTTACGACGAACACGTCCGAGCTACACATAAACAAAAGGACGCACCCTTCAACGCTCATCCCTCAACCTCTATCGAAGAGACTCGATCTAATAGTTGGACTCAATAAGCCTCTTTCTAAATATATGTATATATTGTACTTATACACATTACTTTTATATAGTATAATGTAACAACCAAGGGATATACCAACAACAGAGGGATTAAACATATATGGACCATAATACACAATGTTTTTAATCCCATATTACACCAGGACTTATGTTCTTAACTACATATTTATATGACTTCTCTAGTATTACTTAAGTATATGTGAAAAAGGTTATTTTGGACGTAATTGGTACAAGGGGGTACAATATTGTAAATGGCGAGCATTTCCCCACACGTGTCGAGCAAAATGTGAGAAGGATTAAAAACAATTGTAAGGATCTCTTTCGGGATGTGCATGTCAATGGAACTATAGGTCGAGTGATTAAAAATGCATAGACCATGAGTTGAGATTTAATAAATTTATATGAGAATGCAATGGGGAGGAATGCAGCATGAATTTAATTGCTCAAGAAGGCGTAGAGATCGAAACAATACAATGTAATAGATGTATGTATTAAATTTGTATTGGGTATATGTAGTTACATTGCGTATAGGAATACAAAGTGATTATTTCTTTCCATTCCCACCATCCTTCAGATTAAGTATTTTACAACGTATAATTGCATTTAATGACTAATTTCACTCATGCTAGAAGATGATTCCAGATCGGCATCTCGTTCCTTCCTTCAACGAATCTCCACCTCTATCAGCTCTTTTCCTCAACGCTTCCAATTTCCCCTTATCGTCTTCCCCCATCTTTCAATTCAACTCCGTAGGGGCTGAATGAGGAATTTCTCAAGCTCCACCTCCACCATTCTTTTATATAGTTAATAGACTTTGCACAGACATTATGGAGAGTCTTTAAAAACTTTTATGTACTTGGCCAATAATTTGGGACTATTAGGGGCTCATTTGTCCTGCATATTGAAAATATATCTGAAGGTAAATAACAGATTAGGAAAATGTGTTAAAGTTGATGAAGACCTTAAAAGAGAAAGGCCGAGAAGGATAAGTTACTTTACATTTATTTATTATACACGTATGTACAATATGTATGTGGAGGCATATAACTATATTATTTATTTAGGTTGTATTTTTAATATCTTCATAAGCTAAAGGTTCTCATTTAAGCACTGAGAAGGGAAATGATTCTTTTTGGGAATGTTGGAAGCTTGAAGGGGAATAAAATGAATGGACAAGAGACGATAGACACTAAAAACTATTGTAAATTGTAATACGGCCTTTTATTACACGGCTCATAACAAAGGGAAGTGTTTAGGTTCAAGTTGAGAGTAAACAGCGAATTGATTTATCTCTAATTATCACCCAAATAAAAGTATTATTCGTATGCATTAAAGGCTCTAATTGGCAACCTTCTTCAAGAGCAATAAATTGATTCATTAGTTACTATTTGCATAATCTATAATTCAAATCCAGAGTTTTAAAAATAAACCCAAAAAGATTGCTTTACCTAAAATCCTAAAAACGCATTAAAATTTAAACTTTTGAATATGGATCAATTTCATACTAAACAAGTGAACTAACTGAACTATTAAATTCTATACTTATCAATTATCAATATGAAACAACTCAAAAAAAGGTGAAGATACAAATGATGGAATAAAATGTTGAGTGAAATCTTTATTTGAAAAACCAATTTTGAGATGAAAACTAAAGAGTGAAGACGTATAATAATTTGTATTATTAAATGTGTACTAGCCGTTGGATGTTCATCCCCCATTGGAATAGCGTGTTGGGTAGGAGAGGGGCGGCGGGGCGGCGGGTTTGTTCTTGTGAAGGGGCCGTTCCCAGGGGGCGTGTGAAGGAGGGGCGGAGGAGTTGGTTGGATCTCCTTGGGCTCCTCCGCCCCGAAAGGTCTATGAGTCTCCCACCCGACTAAGCCTGTGATAAGACCAGCCGCTGGGCTCGCCAGTCCTCACTTCTCTCTCGCCCTCCGACCTCTCGCCAGCTCCTCTCGTCAACTTGACCCGGATCCTCATTCCGGAAACGCGTGATCACGGAATCTCAAAAAGCAACCTCGGGCCTTCCAGAGAAGGACCGTGAGACCATGGTGTCTTACTATAACAATCCAGTGGCCATGTTCGGGCGCCCGCCCAGTCATCACCACCATGTCCACAGTTCTCCGACCCAGAACCACTACTTCGCTCCGGCCTACAGCGGCTACCATCCGCATCTCCACCACCACAACACCCCCGCGCCCGCCCCGGCCCTCCCCGCCAACATGGGGACGGACTTCAACTGCTCGCACCAGTACCATAACCATTTCGGGAACATGGGTGCGGACTCGATGGCGGCCGCCTCTTGGCACCAGCCCATGTACGGTCCAAGGAACATTCCCGCCTATGACGAGCTCTCCTACCCGCACAACGCCTCCTTCTACCACCACCAACACTCCCCGCCGTCCTCGACCTCCTCGCCGACCTCAAACATTCCCCCGCACTCTCCGGCAGTGTACAATTCTACACATCCTTTCAAGACAGAATTCGGTCCTTGCTCTTCTGGAGGCAACCAGGTAAAACCCTTGTTCTTAAACTCATTTCCACCTATACTCTTTAGTAGTCATCCTTTTAGTATACTAGTACTATAGTTGTCTTTTACTACTACATAGTTAGTTCTTCTTTATAGTAAGTATCTGTACTATTCTTCAAAACCATTTTTGGGAAAAGCAGTGAGGATAAATTGGGAATTAGTTAAAGGAATTGTGGTTTTGTAGGAAACTGGTGGTGAAATTGGCGGTTCGGGAGTTGTTGTGAGTTCCGGTGGTCCGAGTCTTGGGACTCCACATTCTCCCGATTCTGGCATGGCGATCTCTGACGGAGTGAGCAGCAGCGGATCTCCAGCAACGGGGGCCCATCAGACCCAACATTGTCTTGCGGGCCCTCACCATGCGTCTTCGATGGGGACGCTGAACGGGGGAATGGTAGGATCTCAGAATTCAAATCTCAACGCGGGTCAGCAGTCACTCGGCCGCCCTTCCCAGGCCCGAAGCCCCTATGAGTGGATGAAGAAGCCCACATACGTCAACTCCAGCACTTCCAGCGGAGGTAATTTCCATCTCTTTTTTCGGTCGGCCAAAGTGCGCAGAGGAGGATGGAAGGCTTAGGGATATTTCCAGATACCCTTTTCTTGTTTGTCCAAAGGCGTGGCCGGTGCCGGTCAATAAAGGCTAATGAGAGAACCCTCCCCTGAGTTGGGGCACACTCACATGAGGAACCCTGCCGGAACGCGGCTCCTTTGCCCCATTCCCAAATTTCACATTTCAACCCCGTCCTTTTTTAAATAGTCCTTAAAAACTACAAACGAGAGGACATCTGCGGAGTGAACAGCCTTCGCCCATATTGGGTGATTCCAGGTGTTCATTCGCTCCCTTCCATCATTGCAGAAGTTGATAGGACATGCTACATAGGCCTATGACTAAAAAGGCAGCACTAATGGGATCTTCATATTATGCGCTACAATGGTGAGGCGCAGCAGGCTGTGAAATCGCTGAGGTTTCGATGAGGAAATTAGCTAAAAGTTAGAAAGCTGTTGCTCAAGTGTTCAAGCGGCGATGTGGAAATTCAACCCTTTCCAAATAGTAGTAAGAGTATATTTAAAGTGCGAAGGAGCATGGTGGACAACATCCAACCCCCCTGCCTAAATGTGGCGAACTTGTCTTAAACTGTGGAAGTCAAAGGGCCGCCGAGGGCTCCCGTGGTGCGCCTTCAAAAACCCATCGGGCCCTTTGACTCCTCAACCCTTAAAAGGAAAACTACAACATGTCGTTTAATTATTCCAATCCATGAATGTGATTCCAATGGTCCAATATGATTCCAATGCCTACATATAACATATCACAATTCATAACATGGAGCATATATGTATGATAGGCAATGTATGAAATGTTGGGAGTTAGAAGCATGTGTGCGGAAATAATATTCTTTGATTTACTGGTTCCTATTATGGTGGAGCATATGAGGCTCTCGAGAGTCGAATCCCTATGGATGGTCGAGGATTGGAATTGTGAGGATGGGTTTGATTGTGGAGTAATGGGGGATAATTGAGAAGTGGGAAGGGTCGGGCGGACGGGGACTCGAGGGACGACCCGTGTAAATGGATTTAAGAAAGGGCTGTTGGGCCGACGGAGCTGAACGGTATTTTGACTCGAGAAGTGTGACGAGAAGAATGGGCTTCGGACCGAGCCCCTGGAGATAAATGGTTTGGAATGTTTGGGCTCCTGACACTTGTTCGGCCCAAAACACAAGAGCTTTCTCGTGCCCCATGTCAAAACAAAACAAAGTTGTCTTCTTCACCGCTCAATCTCTCTGAGCGGCAAAGTGGTTCCTCCAAAATGTTGTTTCTTATCGGGGAAAAGTCATTCCCAACTGGCGACGACACTCCGAATGTTGCCACACACAGGAGGAGTCTGCGGAATCCGACTCTTATCACACCCCGACTCTGCCGCTATCTTTTCCACTCTAAACCCAATTAATCTAAAGCTCTGGTCATCCCTCAAACAACGCCTTCCGCACCGACTTATCACCCTCATCGCCAATTGTCAAAAACCCTATCTATAGCCAAATAGAGTGATGAAATATAAATCATTCCACTATTTATATCATGTCATCCTCCCAATGCACTTTCAATCCAAACAACTATGTTAGAATGACTCATAAGTATATGAAACTCATGAAACTCTTTTTTATTTCCAGGGAAAACACGAACGAAAGACAAATATCGTGTTGTGTATTCGGATCTTCAGCGTTTGGAGCTCGAGAAGGAATTCCACTACAGCCGGTACATCACAATTAGAAGGAAAGCCGAGTTGGCCACATTCTTGGGACTTTCGGAGCGACAGGTAAAAATCCATTGTTTTCTCCGCTTTTTTAAATCCTGGTTTTCGAAAATCTTTTTCTGGAGATTTGCTCATATAGGACTTTGAGGCCAAATGTTTCATTTTTGTATATGTTGACAGGTGAAGATTTGGTTCCAAAACCGAAGGGCCAAGGAGCGTAAAGTGACTCGTAAGAGGGAGGAGATGATGAACCGAGAAAAGTACACCATGATCCACATGCCTACCGGTGGAATGGGCCCTGGGCCAATGTGCAACCAGTCCCCCAACACCGTCCCGCCCCTCATGTGAGTGCCCGGATCCACGATCCCAATCTCACCTAGCCAAGTCTCTGGGAGCGGAAACGGACTCGTTTTGAAATCAGCGGATCACCTCCGGTTACAAATTGTGCTCTCGTCTTGGACAACTTCCCAACACGCGTCAAACCCAGAGGTACTCATTGACAATCTCCTTGCTTTGGAGCATGGGAACCGACATCCAAAATGTCATCAAGTGAATACTGTTGTAAATGTAAAGTAGGATTAATTCAAACCTCCCCGTTTTATAAAATAGTAAAATGATTATATAAATTAAAAGCCATTATTAATCATCCATATATACACCTTCATGTTGATTTGAGACCAGCCATACATAAAATTGTAAATACTTATTATCGGCATTGGCAAGCCCTCAACAAAACTCCCGTTCTCATTTTTACAACACTGCAATAACTCACCTCTTGAAATAGGAATAGATGTAGTTAACATATGGTCATAGGCCTTTCAATTTGTCATTTAGCTGTTTCATTTAGCCACACCCAACCACTCAATGACGTGTTTAATCCGCTTGTATTTAGGAGAAAAAGACGTAGAAAAAACAACTTGAAACAATGGGTGTTTCCCCTCTGAATTCTTTTTCCATTTTTCTATTGGCCGAGATCTATAAACATTCCAATGGTTGGTTATTAAATTTAATTCCTAGCTCTAGGCAAGGGCCAATTTTCCGTTCTTTTGCAATTGAGGACAAAAGGGGTTGAAATTACTTTTAAATTTTATGACTTGTAATGCCAATAATTAGATTCGTGTTCAGCGGAGGCTATAATAGGAATAAATAATGTTTGCAATTAGCCCAAGTTCACTTGCTAAATCTCTCCTTTTCCTATTTCTGCCCTTTGAAAATCAATGAGGATTTTTTGGTTTTTTCAACGGTGCCTTAACCCGTTTTCCCCCAATTAATTCTAAAACAATTAATTGAAACAACTAACTTAAAAGCGCGTGTTTCTGTAAATACCACCGTCATATATTTACAAGTACTGAAATTGTAAAGCAAATAGATTGTGAATGGTTTTCATTATTAAAAATGTATTGTTATAAAGTAGCTCTGTTATGGCGTGACCTTTATTGTTAAGATATGACCTTTAAACATTCTCATATACCGGTTTTTGAGGCAATATTTAGAAAAAAACACTGAAAATCTTCACTTGACTTTTCCTTATTAAATTATGCAGACTTCGGTTTCCCTTTGTATTTAGAACATGGCTTCAATCCTCATGTTCTTTTATGGCCATTAAATCATGAATAATGCGAAGGATTGAATGTAGACCGAAGTTTGTGTATTGAGAAGGAAAATGCTTTTCCCATAGGAGTCGTAAACGCATGAGACATGTGGACTATAATAACTATAATATACATAATGTACGTTCTTTTAGTTAAGTTAAAAATTGTGAATAAATATATTATAGACATCTCGTGCATTAAAAGAATTTTCAATCAACTTATTATGCAATTTCAATTAAGGCTTAAGATAATTTATCAATGATGCTATTAACTAGGTAAATGTAGTGCTAATATCGTATTATAGTATTAAATAGTATGTAATAGTTTATACAATCTATTTAACATATGCTGATATACTATACAAGTACATAATAACATATGTAGAGATATCGTACGTCAACACGAAAATTTTTCTGCAAAGTCCATTTATTATAAATGTAACTTAATTATAAATTACAAGTGTTTTGTGAACACGTCATTTAACGACATTTTGCGTATTTTACAAAGTAATTTATAACTCATATTGTTAGATGTGTAGATTGTAAGAGAAAACCTATAGGAATAATTTTGCTTATTGTACATTCAATGTATTATACTAAATATCACATTATTTTTGCCATTACATTTAAATAGTTGGTGTGAAAGGAATCAAATACGTGTGGATGGTTTATATTAAATGGATATTTAAATACAGTTTTAACTACAATGATATTAATTGTTTTATTTGAATATAATAAGATATATACTATAATAGTATTATTAATTATATAAAATCTCTGAGAATCTTTGCAGTTTGAAAGAGTTAAAAAGTAGTTAAGTATTTTTGTTCATAACATTACAGTGGAGTGGAAGACGCTAATTGATATGTATTAAATATACACATTTATTAATTATACAACTCGTACTTAAGAAATTATTATACAATTCACACTCAAGTACCTAATGAGAATTGATTGATTAAACTTTACTTATATATGTCAAAAATGTCTTTGTTACTTGAAGCATCATAAATTAAACATCCAGTACATTCAAATCCAGACATCAATCGAGCATCATTAAATCATTATTTATTATAGTTTCAGTCACATAATATGATTTAAAATTGAAGCATCAACACTCCAATTGAAGTTCAATTGAACAATCCATTTGTATAATAAACATTGAGATATTACATAGATAAATGTTATGATATTTGAAAGGTTTCAGAGTATCATTGGGCATATTATGTTAAAATGAAGGTATGGAAAATGGAATGAATGATATCATTTCCCAACAAATCGGTTTTTCATACAAAGAAATGAAAAAGATAAGGAATTTCATTCGGCCTCTTTGGAAGGTATTTAAAGGTCTAATCCCGAGGTAGATTAAATTTGAGAGGGGGATTTGGCGAGATTTGATTTCTTTCCTCCTTTGACATCCCGATTGGCTCTTGAGTTTCACCGCCAGTCGGATAAGCCCCAAAGCTCATTGTCAATCCGCATCCAACTCAACGACGAGGACAAAACGGCTCTTCATATCTCAACACACGTTCTCACTTTTGACCATTTGACTTGCCCCCATATCGTATAAATGACAAAATGACCCATATGGGTCATAACCATGGAGCTACCATATCCCTTCCATATGGATCACAATGTTCATAAAAGGTACATTTGTCCATTCGAGAGGATTTTGAGAGTATAAAGGGAGAAGTGGGATTAGGACCTGTTTGTTTGCCCGGTTCGTCTCTTTGAAGGCGTCTTTGGGAAGTCCATGTGTTTCGAGAAGGAAATATCAGAATGGATAAAAAGAGAATTTCTTGGTGAACCGATGGGAGTCCCAACGGCAGGGGAACCTCAACCCTCCCCCTTCAATCTCCGAGGGTGGAGACGAGGCCATTTAGCATTTAATGAAAATGAGCCCGCTTATGCTGTCAGACTGGAGAGAAACAATGGCGTAATTCCCAACTTCCCCGGTTCCAAATTAAGTTGTCATTGTCAAATTCCTCGTCGTTGGAAGAAGAGCAAACAAATGGGCCGACGCAGGCCAATTATTATTGATCCCTCAAGCCGCCCTTCCCATCACGGACTTCCCCCACTCCATTTCCACCATCATCACGGACCTCAAAAAACATTTCATTAATAGGACAAAAAACCACAATTGGAACCCATTCCATAACTGGAAGACCAATAAAATGTTCTTGGTTATAATTGGCTCTATTTACATCTGAGGTCTTTTAAAAGCCCCGTTATCAAACCCCCTTGTTTTGACAAGATACATGATGGAGATGAAAAATAAAAAGTGAGAAAAAGGACCGAAATCAAAAAGGGAATTGATCCTTTCCTTCTGTTGGAGAGAACCGGACGCGGAGACCTTAAGAGCCTTCCTCGATGTCATTTAAGTGTACAGTTGGCTGAAGGGCCGAATTGATATTTACAGCCTTCACTTTTCATCGGAGGGTTTGGTTAATAAATACATCAAGTTGGAATTGCTCCAAAATATGGGTCAGCCGGGTCATCAAACTGAGGAGAGATTTCTCATTTAGCTCTCAACTCCATTAGGAGAACTTCGAGTCACAATAAGTCACAATACACAATGCATTAATCTGACTCCCGTACCATAGGGCCCTTACAAGATTGTAAATCTTATTCTTAATAAACTTATCGTTAGATACAACCGCTCTCCAATTCAACACCCGTTTAACTTCGATATTTAATGTAAAGACAAAAGCGGCAACGATTCACAAATGTGTAAATTAAGAAGAATGGATTGCCAAACAAATGGATCTTTTCAATGGCTTCGTCATAAAGGTTATCCCCTTTGCCTTCATTTGTTAAATAATGGACCATATCGGCCGTAATTAGGATAATTGCCACAGAGTCGTATGTAATAAAAGGTGTTAAAAATTTGTTTAAATTGCTCTTAAAGACTTGTATAATATTATCCATCTTGGTTTTTCTTTCATCATCTTTCATTTTCATGCTTGGTAATACAATGAACAGTATTTAAGTAGAATATTAAAAAATGCATAAGAATTACATAATATTAATTGATGTATTTAGTCATTTAAAATTTGAGTATTTTCTATATTCCTATAAGTGTAAGTGGGGTTCAATTAGTCTCTAGAGTTGAAGTAATTGTATGGACAATGGCGAGTTTGATTAAAATCTAAGTTTTGAGAAGTGTCGTAATTGGTGATTGTTGGATGGAAATGTTGTGAGTGTTGAAACCGAACTTGAAACCGAGCGTTCATTGAAAGGCCAAGTGCGGTGTTTCGTCCTCGCCCGGAGGAAAGCATAAAAAGAGGTTCCTATGCAGAGGGAGAGGTTCTATTGGGAGAATTGCTCGATGGAATTGGCACCATAAAACAAGAGCCGTCGGCTGCTTTGAAGGCTGAAGGTACTTCTGGATAGAACCACTGTTGTTCTCCACCCTTCACCATCTTATTAGGAAAACAGGGTTGGAGAAAAAGTGCCTCTTTGGCCGACCCAACCACTCAACTTCCATCTCGCATGGCTGTCCCGATTACAATCCGAGAGAGAGAGTCGTAAAACTTATATTGCAGCCAGAGACTAACAACGCCTATCATAACTTCTTTTGGGAGATATAGTCGCGTGCTTGGACGTAATAATCAATGACTCTCCCCTTAATGCCTCCAACATTCAATTGAGCATCCTTGTCTCTAAAACACGACAGGCCCAATGGGCTCTGTGTAAATCATCAATAGACTTTATTTCAAGAGACCTATAACAACAATGTATAATGCCCAAGATGAATATCCTTATAATATTTATGATATGCTATACATATGAATATCCATATTTTATGAATATCGTGTATACCTAGTTCATACTCTATATAATATCATGATTTTAATACATCATACATTACATATGTATGTATTTATGTATGCAATGTGTATGATTGTAGTTATAATGGGGAGAATTGGAAATTCATCATTTGGAGAGGAAAGAGAAAATGTCACATGGGCATTTGGGGGTTTAATGGGCGGATAACGTGCGAAAAAGTTCATTTGGGATTCATTTGCCATTGAGAAATAGAAGGGTCGTAAAAGTATTTTACATTTTCCTTAGCTCCAATTACTCTCATGCCAAATTACCCCTTCTCGTAATGGGGTGGATGCAGTAAAGGGGCTATTTAGTCCCCACTCTCCCCAACTCACAAGTCTCGAGCACGAGCTTAATTACAATGAAAGTGCTAATGCTTCCTGGTTAAAAAACCTTTTATGTATTTGCTCTCCCTGTCTCGTTAGGTTCCCTTTTTATCACCTTTTTCTTCCAACACGCGCGATGGTCAATTCCCCCCCTACAGATCCCAAATTCCTCAATTGGTCCAAGGACCCCCAAAAAATACAAAATGTGGAAGAATACACATTTTATTCTGGAGCTAAAGGTGGAAGATTTATATTAATAAAGAGTGTTGGATCTCATGTGCTTCCGTGATTGGGAATTGGTGGGTTGGATGTTGAGTCAGAAATTGTGCGGAGAGAATGGGCGATTCTTGGGTTTTCGAATGGCTCGAAACGAGTAAATTGGGACCAATAAATCTCGGAGTGGATCGGAGCAACTGCTATGGGGACGTCGGAGTTTCTCCCTTCAATAATCTCCCTATCTCTATTCAACATTCCACCTTTACCATAAAACTGCTTCCTAAATTCCTCTCCCTCTCCTTTTTTATTTATGAACCTCTGGCCTATCAAATTACAGAGATCGTTCCTTCATAATGCCATCATAACTTACATAAATGTAAAATTTCTCATTTTTCAACTTGGATGCTTTTTAAATCAATCAATTCCAAAGGGTTCTTTTTTTACGTTCACCAAATGAGCTTTACAAATAAGCTCCCTTTTCCTTTTGTAATCACACGAGTCACACTTAAACACATCAGAAAACAAACTTGCTTATTATATTTGTATAAATTTTATATTATTTTTATAATTATTTACACTTAACAATAGTATTTGTAAACAAAGACACTAATTAAGACATTCTTAAAATTACTTTGTGGACACTTTAGGTTAAAATAGATTGTAATTCTCCTAGTGAAGTATATTTAAATAGTTCTTTTAGTCGTCTACTGCAGAGGAGGAGAATTAGCGAGAAGCGGCGGTTCCTTCAATGGCTTTTAACTGTCGCTCTCTTTGATGAGCTCCGTTCCAAGAACTCTTCCTATAAACTTTTCTCAATGGCGCATGAAGGATTATGCTAAACCCACGACGTCTACACGAACTTCTCATCTTTATGACACGAAAAAACAAATCTTTGGAATTTGTTCAAATGGTCCAAAAGCTCCAATAATTAAACAATGCTTGACCTAATACTTCCACTCATAATATCTTTAAATACAAAAAACATGTGCGTCTTTTATTTACTTTGAATGAAAATAAACCATACATTTGTATGCAATAAAACAAACTTGGCACAACTTGGCACAATGCTTTTTATATGAGTTCACATGGATCCTCACAAAGACATTTTCTCAAACTCCATTTGTGTAGTACAATGAATTTGAAATTGTATAGATTTATTGTATACACAAACGAGGTAATAATACTCACGACTATAAAAGAATACGCATGTAGTGAATATTCTCATTATGCCGTATACAAATGTACTATTAGTACTAAAATACATATTTAGATACCAAAATACTTATTGGTGAATATTTTGGAATATATTTTAGTCTGATATGATAAGGAATAGATATTAATAATAAACGAGTAATAAAGAGATATTTGTTTAAAATTGAGTTGTTTGTAATAATTGTTTTGTGAGATTGAGGGAATGATCGAGTCGTAATGATCCTTTGGGTTCGGGTTGTAAATGATGAAAGTGTGGGAATGAGGGGGAGAGGGCCAAGAAGGATAAAATAGTCAATTTGAGCTAATCGGTGCTCTGAGTAATTTATGGCCAAATGATGGATGAAGAAGTAAAGAAGGACGAGGGAATTAAGTGTCTCTTAACAACCCCGTCTCCTGATGTCTTGATGAAGGTGATGTTTGGGTGCGACGGAGTCTCATAATAACGTCAGGCCGTTCCGGGGCTTGTAAAGTTTTGACGGCCGGCTCGTCACATTTCTCCGTGTTTATGGCGGCGTGTTGAGCCGAGAGGCTCAGCAGGGCTGCGAGGCGAAGCACAGTGAGTCTGACCACAGGGACCAAAACTTCCCTTGGCTAAAGGAGTTGTCAACAAGTGAGGAGGGACCAGAGACGCCGCCTCAGTCCCATAATTTGTGGCGGCCTAGTAAACTCTCAATTGCACTCCAATAATATTATGGCCCTCTGAATTGCCAATAATAAAACATTTCCTTTTCCTCACGAAATCTTCGGCTCCCTCAAATCATTTCCCTAAAATCATCCCCGATTCGTCTCGGAACGTAAAGGCTCAACTCCTCCTACTCATCAGAGATTCCAAAAGGAGGACTTTACGAGCCAAATGATCCTTCTAAATTATTACTCCTGCCCTGCTTTATTGTCCTCTCACAGTCCAACCTCCATAGATCAAGACATATGGATCATCTCGGCCAATACGGCTTTAGGGGTAATCCATCCTCAGAGTCCTTCCTCAATCATCGATTCATTCCGCTTCCAATTCCCACATCTCCCACTCCAATCTTCTTCCCACGCTCTTCCTCCCAATACCTCGGAATCTCAAAGCTCTCTTCCATTTTACTCAAGATGTCTATAAGTTGATAATTGGAAAACAATGCTAGCAATACTCTGAGATATAAATTAATGCAATATGATCATGAATAATATTAAATAAATTTGAACCATGTTTTGGTAATACAAAATAGGGAAGGTATTGTTCTGAAATTAAAATTGCCAAATACAAATAACATTAACAAATAACTGTTAGGTAAAAGCAAGTTGGTAATGAGGGGATAAGAAACGTTTGTTATTTAACTTATTTAATTAACCAAAAGGAACCGTGGATGGAAGAAGAGAGTGAAAGGCAATAGGGGGAAAGTCGAGGGAAAAGTGTTTAATCTTTATTGACAATAATATAAAGTTTATTGGACCTTTAAAATTATATAGAGGGATCAGCACCTTCCTTGTGGCTCATCATCCCTCTCCACTCCAACAACTTCAGACACTCAATCTCACCCTTGACAGACATCCAAAGGTCCACAACTTTTCATGGACGTTTAATCAATTCTCATGGAAGGGCCAATGACTTAGTGTTTTACTTTCAATACCATTTAAATTCTTTTCCAATTGCCCTCAAAACTTTCAAAAGACAAAAACTATCAAATTTTGGTACTTTGTTTATTCAATAATTCATTTTAATTATTATTTTACAAATTTAAAATTTTGTATATTATAATTATTAAATACCTTAACAATAACTATCTATAATATCTTCGCAAATTATACTTGCAAATAGCTTCAAATAGCTTCAAATAGCTTACATTTGAAAGTTTAAGATGAATAGATTGAGTATATTAGAAATTGAATATTTAAATAAATTAAGAATATTAATGAGTTGATTTTAGTAGTTGCCGTTTCCATTTCCATTCCCATTGATTTGTTCTTGAATCCAATTGACGTAATTTCCCACATTGACGTAAACGCCTGGAACTCCTTGATCTGCACATCCAATTCCCCAAGCGACGAGACCAACAACATTGAAATAACCATTTTGTTGACAAACGAGTGGAGCTCCGCCATCGCCCTTCAAAATAAGTACAATTTTAAATCCCGCCTTGTCTCATTTGACATCGTTAATGTCGATTAACTAAATCATGAATTTTAAGCTTACAGTGCAAGCGTCCTTTCCTTCTTCTCCTCCTGCACAAATGAAGCTTTTCCTATTAAGGTTGAAATAACTTCCAAGACGAGTTCCTCGAAGACGTTGTTCACATTCGTTGCTCTCGACAATTGGAACATCAACTTCCCTCATCAAATATGAATGTTTCCCAGTTTGAAATGCGTCTTTTCCAAATCCAGCCACCCAACATCTAAAAATTCAATAATGAAATTACAATCAATTCAGTTTTTATAATGTAAGATTCAATATGAGCTATAATATGTATATAGTACATACTATATATTAGATGAATATTTAATGACTTTATAAAAGTACAATGACAGAATAAAAATACCTTTGGCCGTAAAAGCTTGCTCCATTGGTCGGCAAGCAAACTGACTTAATGTGAGGGAAAGTTTCGAGATTGATAGGCTGAGCGAGCTTCACAATCGCGACATCGTTTTGAAGATTTTGTGAGTTGAATGCCGGATGAATTTCAATGCTTTCGATCTCAATTTCAACATTTTTGTTCGGCTCGCTATCATCTTGAGCATTCCATTCACCCAAACGCACTTTCAAGTTGGTGTAGCCATGACGAACGTCAAAGTTCTTCCTGTGAGCAAATAATTTAAGTTGACAATACTAAATCTAATAATAGTTTATTAAATGAACCATGTTTAAATTCTATACCTGAATTCGGCAACTTTGTGGGCAGCTGTGAGAACGTAATAGCTATTAAGAAGGGCTCCAGCTCCAACGTAGTTATTCCCTTTCCCGAGGATCACGGCCATCCAAGGATATTCTCCAAAGTCCGCCTATTGAGTCATAAACATCAAATACTGAAGTGTGAAACTGGGAATTTCTCATTTTGGTCATGTTTGGACAGAAAGGATTAAAAATTATGTTTAAATTTACTTGTCCATGTTCGGGAACGTGGCCGGGAACGTGGATAATTCGGTTAACTCCACATGAGTTGGGAGAAATTGGGATAATTCCTCCATTCCCACCATTTCCTCCATTTCCGCCGTCATTACGTGCGCAGCAAAAAATTTCACCATTTGGGCATTGCTAGAAAAATTATTTAAAATTTAAAATATGCAGATATCATTTAAAATTAATAATTAGTATAATAATAATTAATATAAAAATTATTGTTTCAATTGATAATAATCTTGAATTATTTACCCTGTTGACAATTCTGATATCAATGACTCCTGATCCATCGGTTTCTGGGTTGCTTCCTCCTTGACCTCCTCCTTCAATGAGGCCCGAATCTGGGTATTTTCCTCCTTGTCCACCACCGCCGATTTGACCATTGTCCGGATATTTTCCGCCTTGTCCACCACCACCGATTGGCCCATTATCTGGATATTTTCCGCCTTGACCTCCGCCTCCATTATAATTTCCTCCTTGACCTCCACCTCCGTTGTAATTTCCGCCTTGACCGCCGCCTCCGTTGTAATTTCCTCCTTGTCCTCCTCCTCCGTTGTTATTCCCATTACAATAATCTTTTGGTGTGCATTTGCAATTGCCTGGAGGAGCTGGAGCAGTGTAAGGACTCTGGGGAATTGAACCGCCGTAATTCCCAGGAATATTCTCTGTGTAGGCTTTCGTATCTTCTGGAAGGCTTCCGAGTGGAACTGGCTCAATTCCTAATAATATACTTGATTTATTAAAATCTGATTTAAATATAAGTGTATTCTAGAAACTGCTCAACAACTTCCTTATTAACGATAATTAGTAATTATATTAAGTAATAAATTACTAACCAAGAGAGTCGGCTAAAAGGCCAAGACGTCCTGCAACACTTCCATTGGGAGATGCCGTTGTTGAAGTTGTTGATCCTCCGCCTCCAAAGGATAATTGAGATGAAGCTAACGTGGCCACTGTCGCCAAAACGGCAAGACTCATATGCAACCTCATCTATTTTTTATTTAAATTTAAATCATTAAAGGATCAATTAAATCTCTAATCGTACAATTAAATATAATGTAAACGTAATAGCTTTTGTTTGGAATATGGAAAATAACCGATTTTGGTTTTATATTGTTAATTGTTCATTTAATTAGTTAAGAATTTAAATCGTTCAAATTGAAATTGAAATTGAAAAACGAAGGGGAATTATTGAGGGGATAAGTGAGAAATTTTCACAAAGTCAACTTCCATTTCTTTAACACTTTGGGCTTTGCTTTATTGCTTTGCTTGAGATTTGACTTTCTCATACATTATTAAACCCAGTCAGAATATAAATGAAATAAATCTTATTAAATATTGAAGACGTTTAACAGTTCCATATTGATGACATCCTAATAAAATTTGCATTTGTTATACTGGATGCAACCATATCCAAGCAATTTTTAACTACTAGTAGACTTTCTGTCTGAATAAAAATGGTACCTAGTACATTACATTACCAACGTGCAGCAAAAGAAAAAAGGGAATAAATGTCGCAGTTTGCCTCATACAAAATTTTGTATCCGAAGACGCTATGTGTTTTAATTTTAATAGACTGACTGTCCTCAAGAGTCAAAGCCTCAAATTATTAATTTATTGCGCAATGTCAATGTCAAATTTGTAATTTTTAAGGTTTCTCAAGATTTGGATAAATGGTTAATGGATTTCAATGGACCGATAAATTGTGAGCCCTTATGAGGTGAGGGTTAATTCTATATAATTTAATAATTAGGAAATAATAATTTGGAAAAGTTAGTAGAACGAACCTTTAACAATGTTAGAACAAAATGGTATGAAATATTTAAAACTAAAGAGTTTTTTGCGAATTGTCTGAGAGCAGCTGTGGAACTGGAGATGGAGAATTGGCGAATTCATTTTATATGAACCTCCCGAGTCTTGTGATGACGCTTGGGTGAGAACAATAGCGACCAAGTTACGCACTGGAAGTTGAGCTGAGGCGACTCAGGTACTCAAGATGAAGGAGGTGGAATGACGAGTCTAATGGCCATAATAATAACTTGTATGTATAATGAGAAGATAAATCCATTCCTTTGGTGTAGGATGGAAATCACCAATGTTGTCATTCATTTGCCCTCTCACTCGGCCTCAACCATGCAAATGATGAAGATGAAAAAATGGAAATGCTTAAGTTGGGTTCATGAATTTGGGCGACATGTGTAAATCCCCTTCAACGATAAATCAGCCTGGCCTTCAACTTCAATGTGGAATCTTGAAATTAGTTAGCGAATTTTAAGTAGGAATCCTCATTATTTACTTAAGCAGTATCAACAAGAGCATTTGGATCTCACTATGCTTAGACATTGGATTATTACTCGACAAAATAAAATTTGATATCTTTTCCCATTAACATTTTTTTCTTCCTCTTTACTATCTTGACGATAGAGATGTCCATATAATATAATGCATATTATATAACCTTACTTTCATGCATATTAAATAAATTCATAAAGATTCAAGCAGCATCATTTAAAAAAAACTTGCTGACATAAAAAGCAAAAGTTTTAATAAAGTAATTCTTTTTAAATAAAATTGCCGTCTGTGTCGAATTATGAAAATTTAATTATTTTTAAAAAATATTTAATTTTTATAATATTCAAACATTTTGAATTTCTTTTAAACATACTTATTATGTTTGTAAATACAGATACATGTAAGACGTATCTACCAGTATAATTTTAATAATTTTACCTAGTATAATTTTACCCTTAAATAATAGGAAAAATAATATTAGATGTAATACATAAATTAATGTTGTACATATATTTCATTGAACTGGCCATTTATGTAAAAAAAATTGTTGTTTAATTGGTACCCTAGTTAAGTAAATAGAGACCAATAAGAATTTCACGGATTTCTTGGAAATTGTAGGAGGAACTCTCCAATGTCCGTTCATGAAAATGAAACTTAAAGGCCAATTGAAGTCCCATTGAGTCATTAACGATACGCCGTTGACCATCTGATTCTCAACATTTCTCAGAATTTGGATATTGATGTGAACGGGAGAAAAGCAAGGATGTGAATTATCATAATTACAAAGAACCATCCTTGGAATTATGCTGGTTCTCGACATGAGCTGAGGTGGAAGTTTTATTGGATCCTCCGCACACTTCCTTCCTCACTCGTCAACTTAATTGTGAATGACAAATGGCCATTATTTCCATTCCCTCGTTTTCCTCACGCATATCCGCACGTTTACCCCTTTTGGAATATTTATAGAATTAATTATTACTTAACATATCCCTATTAATGAATTTATCAAATAGTCAACCATGGTCATACATATAACCATACATACCGTCATTGGCCGAAAGATATCCGGGGGGTGAAGCAATTTTATTAAAGATATCCGGGTACCAGGGTACATATTGTATGTTAATAGCAAAAGCGCATAATATACAACGTATAGTACACATTTTTATCCCATTTTTCTTTAAATATTTATATTTAAAAAGCCCCAAAAGAAATTTATTGTTGATCTTATATTAAAATTAAAATAGAACATTTAAAAATGTCGTTTAAATCGAATTGCATATCATTTTAATTAACAATATGGGCAAAAAGCTTGGTACTTCCGGAGGAGAAAAGGGAATTTTTATTCCATTTTTGTAAATTTATTTTAAGATATCAGGGGCCCGAAAGATATCCGGGGGTAAGTGGTCGAAAAATTTAAAGATGTCCCTGGATATCTTTCGGCCAATGACGGTATATACAATATTCTATACACGATGTAGTCAATTATTATATAAATATTGGTCAAAAGTGTTCAAATGTCTTATACAGAGAATTTGTTCATAATGTATGTGAATCCTTAGTTGGAAATAAAAAACGAGGAAGTGTGAAAAATGAATCGTACTTTTCCATGAGTGCAATTACGAAAAAACACCACACGTGCGAAAATGAATCAATTGAAGACACAATGAATTGAATGATCGAAGCACCAGGAGTTAAATGCGCACAAATAAACATCCCCCTTGGTCATGTAATTGGCCGATCTTCTGCTAAATATACAATGTGCAAGTTTTTTCGCATGAACTTCTCCTTTGCAAAAATGAATCTCTACATACGTAACAAAACTCAGGCTTATGGCGTCATCAACGAAGACGCAGTGAATTCTATTTGTAAGAAGCAATTTAATTTATTCAATCGTTTCTCGTTTCTTGTGCCGCTTAATATAGTTGTTACAAGAATTGTTGTATTGTTATTTATTATCAAGCTATTTACTAGGATCATTTGTAGTTAACTTTACAACTTATGTTTAGCACAAATAAGATGTGAATAGCATGTGATCAATGTTATCAGTTCATAATATACATTCTTAAACGTGAAATGACTAATTATTATCCATGAACAAACATGAATAATTTTAAGCGTCTACGAAAACAATTTGGCTCAAATAAACCTTAAATTATCAATTTAATTAGATTTATATCCTTAACTAAATTTATATAAAAGGACTAATAATTATATATTTTACCATTACAATTATAAATTACAATCTGCGTTTTAAATTTTAGCGTTATTTTATTAATTATCGTTTAGTTTAATTGAATTGTATTAGGTAGTTAGTTTTAAAGAGACGGTTGTAGCGTAGCACATAAATTTTCTATTAAATATGCTTTCGTTTGTTTGCTAATCCTCAAAACTCAAAAAGATCTTTTGATTCTAAACACAAATAGTAGAAATGAAGATTCAACAATTAACTTGAAGATTAATTAAATCAAAAATCAAACTTAATAATAAATCAAACTAAAATAAAGAAAACTCTCATATATAAACAAGTATTTTTTCTACTATAAAATGGCAGGTAACATAAAATGTAGTAATTAGTTGAAACGTGAAGGTTAAATGAACATTTCACTTCTCCACACTTTTAACATAAAATATTTATAAATATTTACTTTGACTACTTTTCACATTATTGTACATCCCATTTGTCTCACAATTGGTCAGTATGAATTTTTGAGCAGAAAGGAAAAACTAAAACTGTTGTTAATTTGGCTTAAATACAAATGTAGTTAAAAACTCATACTGGTAATTTTCTCACAAATCGGAGTTAATCCTGTGAAAAGGAGCGAAAGTTATTTAGTAGAGAATAAGTTTAATAGTTTTAGTCCATTTGTATACAGAGATAAAATAGAGATGGTAAAGGGCGACCAATTTATTATAAAAAACGTGAGTTTTGGTCTTGGGACATTGAGAGTGGAATGCGTTAAGCGTGAAGTTTTTGCTTCTTCCCCACGCCGCCCTCCGTGTCTTCGTCTTTAATGAATACTTTGACCAGATGAACCGGATTGTACTGTCCACTGTGGATGAGCTGAGTCACGTGTTGTTGTTGGAGTTTCCAGCGTTTCCGCATCCGAGCTTCCTTGGGACTATAGTAATAGTCGGGATATTTCTTCTTATGGTCTTCGTTCGCTTGTCGAGACGCGGCAAAATAATCCTCCTGGATAATTTAAAAAATTAATACAATTAGTATTAATTTACCTTTCAACCAAGGAACATTACAATAGATATTTGTACTTATTAAAATAATTTTTTAATCCTTGCCTTCGACTCCCCAGAGAGATTTTTCCACATGATGCCAAGACGGACGCTGATTTCCTTGTTGGACTCGTTGGGGTTTTGTGAGGCCAATTTCCGCCTCCACTCGTTGGCGAAAATCATGAAGGCGTTGGGAGGTCGAGGGATTTTTTCCTTCGGCTCCGACATGTGACCAGCTGCAGATGAGACCCTCAGTGAGCTTTTTACACTCGCTAAACCCAACCACCCCATTCATCTCAATATCCTCACAAGCTAACTCAAACACACAGTGGCCAAAGAAAGGGGCAAAAATCAAGTTGGAAAGAATATTAAATTATTATACAGATAATTATATAAAGTTAATGGAAGATTTTAACATAAATAATAAACGGAATAAAACTAATAATATTGGTATAATATAGTTATCAAGGAATGTATCAAAACATATACTATACGGTATTTACAAAATTTTAAATTATAATTTCAAAAATAAATGATGAATCGATTCATGCCATATAATATAAAAGATATTACATTCTAATTTAAAAGAATGCAGAAATGCATTAAAGAATAAAAGTTGGGATAAAAAGAATAAGCAATTAAAATATTTGTTTGAAAAAAGGAAAAATCCCCCAAACAAAGAGAGTGAAAGCTGAAACTGACCTTTTGCTTCTGGATTCCCGTCACAATTCTCCTATAGTTCCAAAACCGAGATAATTATCAGAAATACAGAATAAGTCAAGAAGAATATTATGTTATTAATTAGCATGTTATACACACATATTGGTATAAATATAATGCCGTAAATGATCTACATATTAACTTTAATGTACAATTTACACCTCTTGTCTCAGCCTATGTATAACACACTGCTACATAGTTATTATTGTTAAATTTTATATTATATACATATATTTATGTTTAATCAAAGAGGAAATATTCGATGCACTAACTACATAGAATGTATGTTGAAGGTATACAAATTCACATAGGTAAGATATAATTTAAGTATAGGTATAGCATAGATACATATGTGATAAATAAGTATAATACTTTTCAATTAAAATATTGTCTGATTGACACGGAGATTTAAAAAATGTTGAATGAAAAAAGAAGAAGAAGAAACTATTTTAATGGAATATTTGACGGGATATTTAACAGAGAGGAAATAAGATGAGAATCGATTGAATTGGGCAAACAGAATTGGAAGGTAATATAATAAAAATACTCACAGTTGTTTCCTTTACAGGAATTGAATCTGTCCATTCCACTTCTTCCTCTTCATCAATGTCACGAATGTAGGGATGATCAATTTTAATCGTCATTGGCAAATCATCGCTATTATCGTCTTCAATCGACACAGTGGTCCCGGTTGGGATGGTCCGATGAACATCTTTGATTTCCGGACTCATCTCTTTCACCTTTTAAATATATACCATATAAATATGTATTATGCAGATAGTATACAAGTACACATTACACATGTAGTATGTAAGTAAGTATATACAAGTATATTATGTAAACTCCTTCATCTTAATGGAGTAGTCATATAACAATTTATATCACAAATCTCAATCTCCCAACTTAAATTGGATTTGTCTAATATTAATTAATTATTCCGATGTACATCTTTATGAGGAGAAGTCGTCTTTGCCCGTTTCCGCCTCAAATGTAGGGGAGTTCCGCCCACATCGTTATTATTTTCCTGTTGTATTGAAGCCTAAAATCCAATATAAACAATCAAGTTAATTAAATAATCAATTAGTATTAATTTTGTCAATTTGTGAGTTACTTGAGAGTTTGCGTGTAGAGTGGAACCATTTCGACCATTGGCCTGACTAACAGTCGAGGTATTCAACGAAATGGGGAAAGTTCCCGATCGGGTTGAAGGTTCTGAAGAGAGGTTGACCGTCGATGCAGTGAGTCCATTCGACGTTGGAGATTTGGAGCCTTGACGCGTCGCCCGGACATTGGAGAGTCCCTTAATTTGAAGATTCTCAGCAGTGGCGAGGAGGCTCTCGAGATCACTCTCACAAACCTGCAAGAGGAAAACCTCGTTAAAAACCTGATTGACTCCCAATGCTCTCAAGGTGAAGATGAGAAGGCGAACAGCGAGTCTCATCTTGTAACAATCCTGATGGCAATCAGCCATTGGAATTTTATTTAATTGACGCCAGATAATAATAGTCGATGCAACAAAGGGGCTTTTTATAAGTGAACCACATTTCGCTCTAATAATATTAATAACTTGTAATATCTCGTTTACCTTCACTTCTCCTCTGTACATGAACTCAACAATGGCTCGAATCTCCTCGAATCTGAGCCCATTGAGGATGATAACTGGATGTTGCGTCGATCCATGTCGATCAAAGATTTCCTAGTGATTAAACACGTATAATAAAGGATTTTAAGAAATGTTAAATTTTAAACAGAATTGTAAATAATTACATATTATTAATATACATATATAAATATATATAGTATATTAGAAAGGTATATCTTAGAGTTTCCTAATTTTTAAAATTATAAAACTATATGAAAATTTATATGAGGAATACTTGAAAATAAGGGCTGCAAGCCCCAAGGACGATTTTATGCCCTTTGAGGAACTTTCCCTGACAACTCAAAGTTACATCGACCATTTGCTCCTTCTCGAAATGATCCAAGAAAACCTGGGGAGAAATTTAAAAAAAGTTTAAAATATTATTGTGTTTCCTTTGTATGCGGAGGATGGTTAAAAACCTTGTACCTGGATTAGATTGTTCGTATGGTTGTTCCATCTGAGATTAAATTGTTGTGATGATGCCATTTCACAATTAATCCTTAGCGGATCTCAAAGTAGTAAAAATTGACTAAATGGATTCTTCGACCGTCTTTCCTGATTCTCCTATGACGTTCCGATCTCCTTCCTCAAACAACTTGGATCCTTGACTAGAATGAAGGTCGTTTGAACCGGAGTCATATGTCTCTCACTATGACCAGTTATGATGAAATCTCCGTTGGCTTTCTCTGTAAAGAAATTGAATTTCAACAAACTCCCAAATTCTTATTTGAATACAAACTCCCAAATTCCTCTTAGAAATCACAAACTCCCAAAATTTGACTCTTATTAAAAGCTCAAAGGGATCTCTTTAACCCAGCTGAGCTTTACTGCCCAGATTTTACCTCCACTCAGTTCCCAACGTCTCTTAGAAATCCGTGAATGCTCCCAAGGAGAAAGGAGAATGTCGGGAGGATAAGGTCGGAGTGGTCTCCCGGGTTTCTCCCTTTTGTACACACAGAAGCTGAGGGTTAAATTGTTGCCCTTGGCAACTGCCCTCACTCCTAAGCCTCACCGAGAAATCAATGGAGCGACAACAGAAGCAGGGAGAAATCGGAGTTAAAGATTTAATTCACTCCCGGCTCTCCTGGGCTCGACGATCCAATGATGATTGGATGGTTAGGCGGATTAATTCCACGACTCTCCTGATAAGAGAAGGAACGAGGGGAGAATTAAAGATGGTCAATTACGAAGGATTGTTTTGGAGCGAGGTTCGCAAGAGACGGCAACAATCGTCTGGAAGCAGTATACGGACTCTGGTTCACTGTGGAGAACTGAGGTAGAGATATTATTGCGAGCTGGTAGTCCGCATGATCGTGTATGACTTCTTTCTGGCTCACTGCCACAAACGAAGACGAATATCGAGGAGGTTTGTTTTGTTCGAAGAACAACAATGGCTACAGGACACCCCCGCACAGTCCAATCTTCAAATGCCAGATGATTCAGATGAAAGAACCACGCTGGCTCACCTTAATGGACGCTTATAGATTTCTTCCACTGGCCGTTTTTTAAGGAGCAAGACTTAAATCTAAGGTAGAATTGGTTAAAATAGAATATTTAAGACTGGAATAGGACCTTATATGAAAATAGAATAAACTTTTTATCCTCAGTTAATCTATAACCCAGACACCGTCATTTTATTTATATGCCTACTGTCCGCGTCCACGCGTTCTCACTATGTGTGTGTGCAAAACAGGATCGGAGAATCTTTAACAATCTGAACATTCTCCTATGAGAGCAGGAAGATCCAGTCACTGCTTTCCACTCAAATCAAATGTTTATCGTCTCCTTTCAATAGAATAAGAACTTTGAAAGAAATTAAATTTAACATACATGATAACTTTTGTTAATGAAAAACCCCTCTTGAAGGCGAATACAGTACAGTGAACCTTTGAATATAAATTATATATTTAGATAAAAGGTGCACAGTCTATGTTTTTAATCACATGTATTGTACGTATGACCATTTATCCATTATCATTCGCATTAAGAAAATATAAATATCTTTTATGGATTTCTATTAATTGTATGAATTTGTATGAATTCGAAGAAAAGCCACAATTGGTAATTTGCTCAAATTTCATTTATTTATATTATATAAATAAAATTCATTATAATATTTTAGATTTATAGACATAATCTTAAATAATCATTGGATGAACTTAACACGTTGACGCTCATCTTCATATCTCCTTTTTTCAAGATATTTGTATTAAGAATAACATAAGAGAATTTCCGTATACTAACCGCTCCTATTTTATAAAACTAAATATATATTCATATAAAATATATTAAGTAAATAAAGTACATACATAAGATAATGCTAAAAGTAAACTTAAAAAGCTCCTTACGAATGGCACATGGCACTCAAAGTTCAAGTAATTATTATTAAAATCTCCGAATCGACTTATCAGCAACGCGTTGGTTTTCATACGAGCAATGAAGATTACTCACATATAAACTTGACGTATTTTGTGCTTTCAATTTTGCGCCTGAGAATCTTCCTCAACAAACTTTAATATTTAAGTATAATAATTAACTCAGTTACAGTAATTTCCATTTTGGCGAAACAAAGATTTGACAATGGCGGAATTAAAAGAATAGGCGGAATTGAACCGCCAGTTTTTGAATGTCGAGAGTATAAACGTTAAACCCTACATACATTTAGTATATATAAATCTTTCTCCTCCTCCCTACTTACGAACCATCGCATCGAGATTTGGCCAAAACCTCACTCCATTCTGCACCATATTTAAGTAAATATTCTCGTAGTACTCTCATTGAAATCGATCGAACCATTTGAGATTGTCTTAGGAGCCAGATTGATTTTATGAATGTTCATCATTGGTAATACAATTAGCTTAGATTGGATTACGCAACGAGATGAACACTCGTTGAGTTAATATTAAATACACATATGTTACGAATATCAAACATTACCCAATGCTACCAACACAAACAAATACCAGAGCTACATTCAATTTTATCAACTCCTTTGCCAAAGGCATCATTTTAAATAATTGTGTCCTGACAATAGGATTACATCTATGAAATCAGGTCCTCAATATTACCTATTTACATCTACATTAAAGCTATAAATATTCCTTATACATCTAAATAAAGGTACTATATTTTATATATATATCTTATATATATATATATATATATAATAAGTATATAAATAACTAATCTTCTTTTCATCATGTAAATATGTTATATATGTTACAATATTATAGCAAAATTGAATACATATCGAATGTTTCATTCAAGAGACATATAACTGAATTTCCTTGAGCAGCTCAATAATATATATGTCAGTCTGATATATTATAAAAGCGCATTAATAAAGTTTTAAATAGAATAACACAAGTATATATTAGATTAAAACTGTATATAATATGCTTTAAACATTTCGCCGTCTGATATATACATGAAATACATTTGTGTACATTGATTCATCTTTACAAAAAAATTCTAGCATAATCGTCCATATAGGACTAGTTAACCATGCACACTCTAGCATATACATATAAAGAGATAATAATAATATTGGAAAAGCCTTAATATTTAATGGATCTTTAATTGCAAAAAGGAAGAATTGGAGAATAATTATTTAATGTTTATCTGTAAACAATTTCCTATTTGAAGGATCAAGAAGTGAAATATTCTCTTAATCTGACGGTATTATAAGTAAGTATTTGTCTCATATATATTAAATAGTATTTGTATAGTATTTATCTTAATTTAACAAATTTAACATTTACTCGTTGATTTAAAAGCTAACATAAAGAATGCAAAGGTTATTTAGGAATGGTAAATGAATGCCTATGTCGATTTTAACACTTGTAAATACTGGAAAAAGAACTTTTCTCTTTATGAGAGTGGCTCAATGTAATTTTCCGGAATGAGTCCTGTTTTCCCACGAACAGTTCCTTCTAACCACCCTGGTTCACAAGAAGGTCGCACTAAAATTACAATAAAAACATCATTTAATTAAAAATCTCCATATCGTTTATTGCCCTTGCGTTCATATTTCAGGCTTTTAATTAAATAAAGTTAAATAATCATTTGACTTGTATGAATGTAACTCACAATTTGTAACAATTTCGTTTGGCTCGAATGAAAGCTCGCGATCATGTTCTCCAATACAAGTGTAAAGTGTCCTTGCACATTTCCTAAAATATAAAAATCATATTAATATCATCACTATGAATTGTTAAAATATATTTAAATATGGTTATATTATATGACTTCGACTGATAAAAACTGTCTTTATAATAGTAATTGGTGAGTAAGTTTATGCAAGTAATTTTTAAAGAGCTAAACTTTTCTACCCAATAATCAAACTTACATCTGGTAATCAAACTTTGACGGACTTGAAGGTTGCATCAATGAATAACTCTTTATGGCTCCTAAAATAAATAAATATCAAATTCAATTGATTAAATTAAAAAAAATTAATTTAAAATCATACTTGACATTGAACCATATTCTCTTCCATTGGTGGTAACATGGAGTTCTGGTGGTGGTTGATAAGGAGGTGGCTGGGGATGTCCAATTGCTGGGGGATGTCCCGGCCACGAGGCCACAGACTCGCTTGAGCTGCTGCTATTTGAAGTTACTTGATCTGTAATTAAAAAAATAATGATAAATAAAGAATTTAAGCCAATGAGAATTTTCTTTTTTTTATAAATATTCGCCATCTTACCAGGATTGTCGAGGAAAGGTTGAGAGTAGCTGTTCCCTTTGCTCTCGACCAAACCGACTCTGCTTATCTTGGCTGGGTTTGTGGGTCCTACGTCCCTTTCGGGAATCGAAGAATGGGATCCCATATGAAAATTGTTCGGATGCTCCCCGCCACTTTGATTTGAAGAACTGGAATGGGAGGAGGAATGAACCGAATTCCCTCCTGGATAATGAAGCCCAAGGCCCGTTGCATTGAGTGAGATTGCTTCCCACGACCTGGTCGTCTCCCCATACAACCCCTTAGATCCATCGCTCCCAGCGTACGAGCTTCCCTAAAACATGATAAAAATAAATTGTAATTAAATATTAATCTATGGCCAGGCCATAATACAAAAAAGGAGGTTGTGGAAACTGACGTGTTTAATGGGACTTGGCTGGGTCCTGTGATTCGGAACCGCAGCGGTCGGCACGGAAGGAACCTCTTTTGGCAATTCACTCGGTGGCGGCTTACTCTTGAAAATCTATTAACAAAATAATAAATGACTATTTGTTCACATTCATCAAAAGATGATGTAAACAATGAAGGGAAAATACCTTCTCATAATTCTCAATAAGAATCTCGACAACGACATTGCAGAACTTGATGTCCATGATGGCCGCAACGGTTTCTTCTTCAGGTCTCAAGAGCGTCGGACCAAAACAGACCCCCAAATTACTCACAGTCATCTTGTTCTTTTCAGACTTGGCAGCAATACTGAACAAAACAAAATAGGTAAAGATCAGGAATTCACAATGCCCATTTTCAACTCACCTTTGTAAGTGAGCAATGAGGATGTCCAAAATTCGGAAGTTTGGAGGACTAAGGCGGTGGACGAGCGTGTGAACATCTGATATTCTTTGTACTCTCGTTTCTTGCTCTACAGACAAAAATAAAAATAAGGCAAAGAGAAAATAAAGATTTTCGGATCCGGCTGTGGTTCTCACTTGCAGCGGCGATAAACGCTTCGTGATATCTGAAGGTCATGATGGGTTCAGGGAGGTTCCGGAAGTAAGTTTTGAGGCCGCTGGTGATGGTCTTCGTTTCCCATTCACAGCGATCGGACAGGGCAAGTTTGTCGCTCTTCCTCCGATCGAGTCCTTGGGTCAGAAGCTTCATTACTTTGGAGGTGACCCCAACTAGACGATAAAGCCCTTGTTCCTCCAACCCGCGAGCCTCAAGCTCTCCAATGCATTGTTGGACGAAGGAAACTCCGAACTCGTCCAAGCACGTCTCTTCCGCTTTCGATACCTTCCCCGGCTGCCCATAGGTCTAAAAAAGAAGTAATTTAGTCAACACCTAACTCAGATTATCCACAATGACTTTAAACTAAATATACTCTACTATGTTATAGCTTACAATAAGAAGGAATTTAATATTAAAAATTAATTGATTATGAAATTTACAGGTTCTCGGCCGTCCATGGCGTCAAGCCATAATCTCCGATCCTCTTCCGACAGAGCTTGAAGGGTGTAAACAACTCCAGGACGATTCTCGGCAATGAGGTCGAAGCAGAACCTCTTGTCAATCGAGTCTGACATCCGGCGAATGCAGGATTTAAGGAGGATTTCATCAGTTCCAGTCTAATGGATATCAAATGATGTTTTTATTCTCATAAACCCCCGTTTTCAATATCACCATCAAAACATATAGACAAAGGAGTCTACACATTTCAATTCATATTGAAAAAGATAGTGAAGACAATGAGCCCTTACAATTTTCCCTGAAATCTGATTGTAAGCAATCATCGAGAACTTCCTCGTAGCCTTCTCATACATACAGTAGAACTTGCTCCACGTCGTCCCGAGGGCCTCTGCAACAAAAAAAGGAGCAATTAGAGCACTGAAGACTCCCCGAGTCCCATCTTTGGATCTCGTACGGGACTCTCTACCAAAGAGATGCCAAGAGGGTGGTAAAAAAAGGACTTACTCTTTTCCATCAGGTAGAGGTATCCCTGCCGCGTATACATTTTGTCAAGGCTACCTGGGTCCTTCTGGAATAAAAAAACAAATATTCAGACATTCCAACTCATTATCTTCTCCTCTCAAACATCTCTCATGTACTTCTCCCATCTCCTTTGAGTCGGATCTCCAAAATGCAGTTGTGATATTCAAATGAAGGAAAACTGGTAGGGATTTGGAATTACAAACCAGGGTTATAAAATATCCTCCGCGTCTATTACCGTATTCTCGACACTCAATGAGGACTGAGACAAGGTGGCGGTTTAAAATATGACTTTATCCCATCCTTAGGAAATAACCCTTATGTTTTATTTGTATATATATGTATATATGTATGATTTGGGATTGAATAAATACAATGAGAATGTACGTGTGGTCCAATTGATTCCCAATTGGTTCTAATGACTCCAATCATTTGAATCACAAAAAGAGAAATTGGATATGTCTGAGCACTTACAGACTTTCGGATTTCTAGCATTTTGTTCATTAGTGATTTCGTTTGATCTCTCGTCGTTTCAAAGTTTTCTCTTGTCTGGAAAGGAGAAAAAAAGATTAAAAAAGAGGGGCGCTGAGGGGATTCCATACATTTTGGATTCTCTTCTGAAGATCAGTCATGTAAGGTTTGTAGTCGGTAGCCACTTCGTGCCCTTGGTGGTAGAAAGTGAGCCAACTGTACATGAACCCAAGGAGCTGCCATAGAAAACTCAAATTATAATCATCCTCCATTAAGCCTCGCCCTCTTTGGCCAGTAAATCCCTCACCGTTTCAACAAATTCATATTTTTTGCACTCTTGTACTTCTTGGAGCAGGAACACATATTTGAGGCTTGCTTGACAAAAGTGCCTTTGCTCCATCTCGAGCGATGCGTCGGCCTGTAAAGAGAGAAAAAATCCGTTCTTTCATTTTTTTAATCCCATCAGTAATAAAAACCTCGGCCCATCACCCTTTCCCACACATGACCAAATGGAGTAAAAAGGGGTTTTGGGGAAGACCAGAAGTCATTAGATTGTGAAACCCGAGAATCCTCTTCCGACCATTTCTTTCATCAACTAAAATCCCCATTCTTGCATTTCAAGAAAGTCGAGTTGGACAATTTCCTTCATTTTATCATCACTAATTAATTACCACCACATACTTAAGCTGGCGGAAAGTGAGAGATATGACAAAGTAAAGACATTCCAATGTATCAATAATCTCTAATTACATAGTTTCACCTTCACTCTTCTACCTCCCTAATATGTAAATCTTATCCATTTTCTATCATAATTAAATGCCCAATTTCAAGTAAAAAACCACTAAAAACAAAAAATAATTAAAATGTAATGATTTTTTCCTTTACAAATGCTACTTAAGTAAGTAGCTTATATACTTAATTCCTTTTATATAAATTCAATGAGAATTAATTTAACACTTTTCCTCATAAAGTTCCTTAACTTCATTCTCAATTATGGTCGAAGAGGAAATACTGTGAATTGACCAAAGCGACCATTTCCTACCTTGGGAGTGAGGAAAGAAAATCGCAATGTTGGTCATTTTGAACGGATCTTCATGCGGATCTCATCGTGCGTTGATTTCAAGAATGTGTCTCTCCACTTATCACTTCACACTCTCCGAGTCCGAGGGAATTTCCAGGAATAGAATTGAAACTCAGATGGTTCCACAATACACCCAGAATGTATGTCCAATGCCCTTGACTGGTCAATTACCAATCTCAACTCTTTTCACTGATGGGTGGTGGGCCATTGAGGAAGAATTGGGGCGGAATGTGGGAATAAATGAGATGAGTGATTGTTCATCCCAAAGTGGAATTGAGTTTACATACAAGAGAAATAAATGTCATGCGTCCTTTCAACCCTACGTTCAACTGGAGGGTCTCAAAGTGATGATATCGATTTGATGCGCACTTCCTACCAACATGGGTAAAATTCACCCCGAAACATCTCCGGCTCATCTACCCATCTACTCAAAGACGTATTAGACCCAATCTGGGAATTTGATCCTACCCGGGAAACATCTTTGAATTATTTCTATTCATCGGAGTAAACAAACGGCCTATATTTATTTACTGTCTTGGTCATGTCAAACTTGTCAAGACATTTAAAGAAAATGACTCAATCTCACTCGACCTCCTTACATGCAAATTTAACCTTAGTGGACCTCGGGATCCTGAAAAGTCATAAATATGAAAGGGTATAAATTGAGCTCGGCACGAGACTCGCCTCTTGCAGCACGGCGTCTTGTTTCTTCGTCGACAAGTTCAGGTAACGTTCTTGACTTTGGCAAAATTTTGTGGTTTGTTTCTCAAATTTCTTTTTTCCATCCTGTAAAGAAAAATGCAAAATTCATGAGGAACTTTCAAGACCAAATCGTTTTAACATATTTGAATAATTATTTTTTGGAAGTTGGTGAAAAAAAAGTCTCTAAATCTTGAGAGTGAATATGCAATAAATATCAAAAGGAAATAAAAACGACGTAAACATTCCGCTATCATACTACCTACATATACAAATAGGAGATCTGAACTGCTCGGGAACTCCTCGTAAATGCCTCTTTACACACGGTCATAAAACCACACTTGGGTTGGTGGTGGTGTAATTCAATATATAAATATTAAATATTACGCATCCAAATGACCTTTTAAATCCCATATCGCTTCCCAACCGACGCTCACATCCAAAATTCAATATCCGAGCTTCAAATAATAATAAAATTAATACACAATTAAATTAAAAAAACTTGAGCAGCATTTAGGTTCCCAAATGAGGGGTTTGGACTGAAGAGATAATTAAAAGCGGTCCAGCAGGAGGTTAAGTTCCTCTGTAATCATAGAGGCTGTTGAAAGAGGATGTGGCGAAACTGGCTCCTCACGTCCTTACATAAGGAAGACCCAATGATCCATATTATCCCAGAGCCTCTGTAGTTCTCAAATCGTGCAAGAATCGGAGTTGCACGTTGGAAGGATCAGGTCTTGTAGACGAAGGTGTTTGTGCCGATCTCTCTGTCCACCTACTTTCCTCTTTCTAGTAGGCCGGTGGAGCCCCGACATACTTTCCATATGTTTGCTCAAGGAACAGGAACCTTTGATCAAAAACCAGTGAAGGCAATTCCCTCGCACTTCATAAAAGAAGTTCAAAAATCCAACGTTTGAGGATGATTGTCAAACCATTGTTTTATATTTACTGTGCTTAATAATTTAATTCCTTTAATTGTACATAATATAAATTCCTATCATCTATCCTTCACCCCAGGACCTCCACTGTAGTTCATTCATGAGCCATGTTAGTGTATGTCATCATGTGTCTCTTTTATAAATTGCCTTTCATTGGTCATGTCACATCGATCCTAAAACAATTACCTTAAACACGAACCTTTTATTACCATTATAAATCCAAAATTGACTCACCTTTACAACTCCAATCTTCTTCTTTCGAAAGTCATCTAACGGCTTGATGAATTGATCATTCGCCTTCTCCAGCTAAAAACAAATTGACAAAACATGCATTTAGAACTTCCTTCAATCATTTCATAGTTCCAAGGAAAGGATTAAAGTTGTGAAAATCCATAGAAGAATTGTAAATGGGATTTAAAGAACCTCTCTAAATTTCCCTCGTCTCTATTTAATAGCTATCAAGTGATGACTATAATGTGAAAAAAAGAAGTACACAAAGTAAAGGTTGTTTAATTCTTATCCAAACAGACGACACTTTCATTGTCCCTTCTTGCCCTCAATCTCACCATCCCCCAAATCTACAGTTAAATACAAGGAAAGAGAAATAAATCTCCTAATGAGTCGCGGTTTGTAAGGGGGAAGATATGAATGTGGTAATGAATTGAAGGTGTCCAAGACCTTTAAGCTTGTCATCAGACATTGTAAATGGTAGGGGTAGATAAATACCTGGTGATTATCTCTCTATTGGAAAAGCCTCATTCCAGAGGATTTCTCTCTGTGTGGATTCCTTGGAGTCGGCCACAGGGGAAGTTGGTGCTTACAATTACTCACTCGCTCGGCCCCTCCAAACCACAAATTTTGAACCCTCATCTCTCCTAATGGATTCTTACTTTTTCGCACTCTGTCCTCATTCACGTGTCGAGAGAAAAAGTATTCCTTCGGCGCCTAGAGGCCACAAATCCTCACAAACAAACTCACAAAATATCCCTCCTTTCTCACAAATTGATCAAAACCAGGTCTCCTCAATACATATCAATAACGAAAGTAAAAAAAATTATCTACCAACAATAACAATATGCCTTAAAAAGATAAACAAAATTTGTTTTTAAATCTTACAACTCTTATAAACACAAAGTAATACATTTCAATTTAATTTGCTTGTTTCAATCCTATCCTTCTGTTTATTCTACTCACATAATATAGTTAAATATCAGTTATGTGTCCGTACATCAGTGCCATTGAAAAGAATGTCAAATGCGTGTTGGAGGAACGAGCTGCAAACACGAAGATGAGCTTCATTGTTGCTACAACAATTTACTCAAAGTCAGCGTGAAGTTGTAATGGCCATATAAATATACATACTTATATAAATATCTGCAGTATAGTAAGATGTATGTATTAAGCTGCATAGTAATATGTACCAAGTAGAAACAAGTTGGATATGATAACTACAATGAAAAATTCTATAAGCGTCTAACAACTATGGTTTATTGAGGATGTTTTTTTAATATTTGAGGGCAAAGGGACATAGGTTTTTCATATGAGTAAAAAACCGCGTTGACGTCTAATGAGTTGATCTCGGATGAAAACAATGACTCACCATCCTATCGCGCTCATCTTCAATGGCAGAAATGAGGAGGCCGAACTCTCGGAGCGATTGGGCAATTACAATCTCGTCGTCCGTCTGATTGTTCCCAATGCACTCAAAGTGGAACTTTTCGAGGGAAGCGGCGAGTCCTCGTTGAGCCCTCGACAGCACTAGAAACATTAAAGAAAAACAATATTAATACCCTCCGCGATTCTTCACAACCCGTAACTCTCCGCCTCATATCAAATGTCTTATGGCTTAATTGGAATTCGCGACCCTCCGAGCCTTCCGCTAACAAGGCTCTCCAAATAAGTGGAAAATCAGGAATAAATAACCAGAAGGATTTTGAATAAAAATATGACACCTGTCAAGATTTTATTCCATCCCGCCATTTTAAACATCTCCATATGTGAAGGAAGGTCAAGATGTCGAGTGAAACCCTCGTTGGACATTAGAGAAATCCTTAACAATTTTGCTCAACTAGCGGTCCATTTCCCTCCCCTTTTTATTGTCATTCCCATGTTCTTCTTTTAAATCCTCCCAAACTCTCAGACATCCGAATATTGAAAGTGATGAGTGGTTGAGGAAATGCCGGTTGAAGGAATAAAAAGATGCCTTCTTGGAATTCCTCAACGCCTCATCAAGTTCCACTCCCGAGAACAATTCCCTTTTCCTTCCATCTTCCACCTCACGCCTTTGGCTAATAAACTGCTTTCATCCGTCTCTGATTCACAAACAAGAACGTTCAAACCGCTAGGATTCATCATTAGCTAAATGAGCCATGGAGTTTTCCGTAAAATCCTGCGGTTTCTAAATTTCTCACTCCACATTATTTAAGCTCATTCTCTATTATTACGATTTATATTATTAGATTAAATAAAACTCATGTTTTTACATCGATCGTTAAATTCCATGTAGAGTTATAATGGCCCTTGAGGCAGAGAAGAAAAATAACTTTTATACCCAAACTAATAATACTTTTAAATACGTCTGTTCTGCAGATCCAGCTGTAGCAAAACAATAGCTTTAAAATTAATATTGACAGAAAAGGGCGAGGAATCTGAATCAGGAGGAGGAACGATAATAAAAGCTTTTACTATTACACAAAACCTATAAATACCATCATTTCGAGGTCAAAAAAGCCCTTTGCTTTTCAAAACAACCACTTTTCATATAAATTGAAACCTCTTGATGGAAAAACGCTCAAACTGGATATACCATATAAACCATAAAATATCTTAAATGCAAATACATGTATGAGTACACATCATCCATAAATCAGAGTATTAAACTATATGTAAATATCAAGTACACGTGTGTGTTTTGGGGCGAAAGGGTTTTAAAGGTCCCACATGGCATGGATGCTTGGTGCATGCCGCATGAATAACTCTTTAATATCTCTCCATTTAAAATAACTGACCAAGTGGGAGCGGAAGAAAAGAAACAAGAAACAGACTTTTCTCGAGACCCTAAATCAATCAAATTTGAATGGGCATAAATAGAAAAACAAGCCATGAGACTCTTGGCCTACAACCATTAAACTTTTGTTCCACCGACACTTAAAATTCAAAGTCAAAATGACGCCAATTTTTAAAATAATCTCAAATACACCACTTGTGAAATATGGCAAATGTCTTTCAAAGACCATTTATAAGTATGAAGGAAATATAGGAACACCTACGGTCTATGTGTATTCAAATACAAAGAACATTAATTATAAAAACAAAGAAGCTGCATGCGGAAGACGAAAAAAAAATTAGCAAGAGATTGAGAAGCTTGTGTTTATTGTATCCATGGACATTCCATAAAGTGATTCTGACACGTGTTAATTATTGGACTTCTCCGTTGAGGCTCAATAAGAAAGAGTTCTGAGAGTTGTTTGATTTAATGGGAGGAGGAAATTAGCCATTAGAATCTCATGTCAACCGCTGGCTCATTTGAGAAGAAGGGTGTGGTGGTTGGACGGAAGTCATTTTTATCATTGTGACGACGCCATGGTTGAGTTATTTCCTCTCAGGAATCTCACCATCTCCAATACAAGACCTCCATGGTCAGAATTTTGGAATTGAGGGTTTGCAAAATAATTTGACAATTTCACGTCATCGGCTCCTCAATCCCTCAATTTCTTCATGGGACCGAAGACGCTTTCCTCCTCTCAATCCACTCTGCCAGAATTGACACGTGGGTAGGAGAAAAAATGAATTTATGGTTCACTCAAATGTCCATTATTTATGTCATGGAAACCAAAGTAGGATAAATTGTTCCTCATAAGTCATAACATTTAAGTCAAGTCGAGCTATTTAAAATTTAAAGAAAATCAACAAGTTGTGAACAACTATGAATATATTAAAAATCAGTTGAGTAATTTACAAGTCAAAATCTCATTTCCATATTCAACCCGTGTAAAACGTAACACATTTAAACACGTACATGTTAAGGAACATTGGAGCTGTGGCACAACAAGTAATATGACTTTGGAATCGATACGGATATAAACAATGATTACAGAAGAGGTTAGCGGAAGAATGAAGTGAGCAAGAAGTTCACCAACAGGGCGGAGGATCAAAATTGATCTTTGTACTATACATAACGTGTGTTCATTGAGGAACCAGCATAAAATTTGTTAATTATACTTCTGTCCTACAACGACGCCTCTTTGATTATGAAGGTAGTAAGTAAGCCGATGAACCTGTCTCTAGTCTCATTTCTCCCACCTCCCCGGAGACCCCACCAAACACTCATTTAATATCTCACATTAAAGAAAAAGTGTTTCAATAAACCACCAAATCCAACTCACGCCCAAATGTCTCAAATGTCCCTTCCTAATCCCCATTAGTTAAATCGTCCCAGTTGAGTATATTATCATCACAATTGTGGATTGAAGGGTCGTTGGGGAGGTTCGGAGAAGAGGATTGTGGGTTTGGAGGTCGCGGAGAATTTGAGCGATCGCATCGCCTGAAGGGAACAAGTCTCCGAATATCCTGAGGGTCTCTCAAGGAAACTCTCCCTTCCGACCAGGTCTTTGTAGTCAAAACCACATCGTTGAATCTCCCGCCGAACTCTTCCGCATTTTTAAATCATTTCTCAATCGCTCACCTTGATAAGTAAAAAAGCCTTTCATAATCCCCTTAAACCTCCCAAAACAATCCGGACGGATCTCATTAAAATGAAGATATTAGAAAGTAGGGCTTTACAAATTAAATGGGCTCTCATAATCAGACTACACAGGTAGTAGAACTCATTATTCATTATCCATTTTCATCGCCTTTTATCCCCCTCATCTTTTTTACCTTTTCTCTCTGTCTAGGTGAGATTGAAAGAGGAGCTGGGAAAATTCTCTCTTCTTTTATCATTCCCCATTGGGGCATGGCCATTACACTACACAATCATTTAGAAATTGAGAGAGAGAGATGAATTACTAAAAATTAATGGAATTGATTTTAAAACCCGCGCTTAAATAAATTAACCAAAGGTGATATATAAAAAACATGGAATGTACCAGGGCGATGAATGTTATGCGAAGTGGGATGAAAAAAAACTGTTCCTCGCATTCCTCCTCTCCCTTTCAGCATTCCCCCTTCGGAGTTCTCCTCATGACACGGAAGGATGAGAGAACTCCCTTTTCCCTATCCATCAATCCATTCACTTTACAAAGCTCTCAACCCTCCAGAAATCAAGATGAAAATGTTTGATCATATTAATAGAAGTTTCTCAAAGTAGCCCTTCCTCCCAAACTCTCTTCATTTCCCTTCTACCTTAACTCCATACATACAAGGAGACAAATGACCTTCCAACGTCAATTCTCTTCTAACGTCACACCACGCCTTTTCTCATTATGAAAGTCAGAATCAATTTCACCTCCATTGGATCGTAAATTCCAATATATGCAGATCTAATTCTCATTGATAAACATTTGCCGTTAGATTAAAATATGTACTCTGTTTATTTTACCGCGTGTTTAAATTGTTGCAGTTTATAGCGATACACAAAAAGAGATATTGTAAAATCTAGTGTGGACAGAGATTTATTAAATACCATTGACTCAAATACATTTAACATGATAATGTTTCAATGTTAAAGGGAAAAAAGATTTCCTTGAAGAACCATTTGTTCAACCTGGGGCCCATTGCACCACATTATTTTACTTTTTACTTTGCACTTTTTACTTTGCAATATCATGTTTTAAGTTTGTCCAATTAATTAATTTCCTTGACAATTAAAAATTTTAATAGAAATAATATTAATATAAAGTTGAAATATAACTTTGGGCAAACTTTTGAAGTTTGCAAAGTAAAAAGTAAAATAATATTGTGCAATGGGCCCCTGATGATAAATAACTTAAATAAGGCAGAGCAGTGAAGGAATGTGTTAAGGAATGTGTGCGTATATTTATGATCCTAACATGGAATCCTATGTAGAGCCGCCGCCTGTAAATTAATTGCAAAAAGTAAGGAGAAACCTCGCTCATTACGCCTCCAATCTCACCCTTCCAAACAAAGGAAAAACAAAAGGTGGTGGATTGAAATGTAGAGCAATTTAATTACAATCAACAATCCTCTGGCACCTCATAATTCTCAACTTCAACTTGACCTCACATTTAGAGTATGGTGAATGGGAGACCTAAAATTTTGAAATTTTCTTTTTTCATTGAGTTTAATGTCATAAATCCCTGAGGTTCGTTCACAAGATGATTTTGTTTTTTAAACGAGAAATTGTAATTTTCCAAGTAGAAAGGTTCGCGTAATATCTCTAGTCAAATTGATTGGCTCTTAACAACTCGCCCTTTATTCCGATGAAATTATAATTAACGAGTTTGATCGATCATGAAAGAATGCGATAAGGGGAAATGAAGTGCCCTACTTCCTCATTTCATTTCTACTAACATTTCCTTTCCGATTCTGAGCCACTCAATTGCCAAATTATAAACCTCAATTCATATGACTCGGTTACACATCATATTAATAGGAGATTTATATTTGTATATTAAATATGATCATAATTTTACATTAGGGGAAATTTAAATTGTGAAATGTTAGTGGAATAATGATTAGAATAAGAATGTTGAAGAATCCATAAGTTGAATGAATTTTGAATGACAGAATGATTTCCATGAAGTCAAGTAAATACATTCGATTTGGTCCAGAAGCAAAGATAATAAAGAAGGATGAGCCCGTGCAACGGTGACGCGTCCTTATTTCCATTCACAACCACTTCATCCTCAAACACTTAAATATATCAACGCAAAGGTATATGAACAATGTGTCTGCAAAGGGGGGTTTTTGACGTATATAGAAAATAATCAAGAAACAAACAGGAAATTAAGGCTTTGAATACGCAATAAAGTAAACTACCGCCAAAATGCACCAATTGTGAAGAAAAATAATTATTTGCTCAACCACAATTTCAACCCGAATAAAAAACAATAAAAATAATACCCTTATTTCTTATTCATATCTAAATGAATAAATATTACAATACAATGAAAGAAAAATATTGACCAATTTGAATTATCCACACAAATAAATATTGAAAATTTCTTATCTAATATCCATATATGGTATAGGTAGCTACTTTACATATATCATACACATAGGGGTAGATATTTCATAAGTTACGAACTTATTTTTCCTATGACTGTCAAAATCTGACTCGTCTCATCAATCCTCCCATGTCTGGTAGATAAAAAGTTCAAGTGTATTTCAGTTTCCTCGTATGAGAGAGAAATTTTGATAAATCTCTCGATGCATTCCAAACAATTAACAAGGAAATGAATATTGAAACAAAAGGTCTTTGCCAATGAATCATCTTTAGCATTTAATATAAAGAGTAGTTAAGATGTCCGCGAGGTCATTTTGAATTTATTTATCATAAATTAGAAAGCTGAGCCCAGGACTCGTCTTTGAGAGGAAATTTGAATCTCGCCCCAAATAGGAAAGTGACGGTCAGCCGTGGATTCATAACGGACCCATCTCCACCAACAAAGAGATAATGACTCATTTGAGCGTGGGAGTTGAAGAATTAAGAATGTGTAAGAAAAGAGTCAATCGAGTTTTACGATTACAAATCCCCATGGTTACAAGTGCAGACAAAATTTGAGTTCATTGCGGATGTTTCACATTGGAGTTATTAGCCTTTATTATTCCCAAGAATTGAAATGAGTGTGAAAGATGCGATTAAATATCCGCCGACTCACTCCAAGGGAAAAGGTGTGCAAGGGAAGAACATTTTTGTCATCTTCAAGCTCCTAAATGCTAATTATGGACAATTCCCCGTTACATTTGTCATCATTAAGCATTACATGGAAGTTGTCGGAGAAATCTCGACTTCCTCTTCAACACAACAACCCATGAATGACAAACCTTCCAACACACACTTTACAAGGGCAATTAACCACATCTCAATAATCCTCAATAATATTATTCAACTTCCCTTATAAGGGAATGAAAAATTGAACGTCTTTCAAAATTACCTATTTATACGATCAATAATAAAACATGAAATCTTGGGACGAATATACAATAATGTACTTTATATAAAATAATTTATAGCTCGTCCTTACACGAATATGTTATATAGTAGGTTATATGAAAATATGCAGAGATGATTTTGTAAATATACAAAAATGATATTAAATTGGAATGTCGGGCCTCAAATCAAAGTGTGAATAAAAACTTCAAACCTCTCAAACTCATCAATCGACGAGCGTGTGTATTTGTGATAGGGGAATTTGGAGGATTTGAGTCACGAAAGTGCATTCACGATGAACCCTCTCCATTTTCACTAATTTTAGAAGATTTCCCCTCAAATCACAGCTTTGCTCTTCCAAACCCATACATATTGTAAACTTCCAACTACACGAGTAATAATGATAAATGAGCCCAGTGAGCCATCCTAAATATAATGCTTTTCCATATTTCGTGAATACATGAAGATAAAAGTCAATATTCTGATTAGATAATATCCATATAATGTATTCATGTGATATTTATTAAGCTCTAATGTTTACCAGTATTAAGTAACCCTGAAAATGGTGGATTAATTTGCATGGACAAGGGAAAGATATAAAAAAGGCGTGTGGATTGTTCAAGATTTTGGAATTGAGCTATTTGAGATCAATTTTCCTCAAATGGGGAAATGAGGAAGATGAGGCTCGACCAATGATTTGGAGAGGAAATGAGAGATTGTGGGGAAGTTGGTTTTGAGAGATGGTTTGAATTGAGAGTAGTAAAGTGTATCAATTCCTGCCTAGTCATTCCCACCTCATTACTCCTCATTCTCTCCAAAGGAGAAAAAGACCTTCCACTTAAATGGACTCAAACCGTCGTCATTCTTCTCCCTAATCCTAATGATATCCATCTTGGAAATGTCGTATTTTTTACCTTTTTGTGCCCGAAAAGGTTCATTGGTTGCCAATGAAGCGATTTGAACGGAATCATTCACCTCAATTTTTCATAAAGCTCTCTCTCTTAATAAGGATAATACAGAAACTTTATTTGAATTTACTACAATGTGTGTGATATTGATAATTGATAAAGTAGATTTCTGATTAATCCATTCGAATAATTTCGTTGAGAAAAAATGAGAATAAAATGGATATAAAACGGATTTAAGTATTTCTTTACAACCAAGTTAAATTTTAAATAAGGAATTTATATATTTACTCACTCAGCTCTTATTCAATATCAATAAAAAGGTCAAAATGAGATATGGTAAATAAATACTCGTGTGAATAGACATTTTATATTAATTTTAAGTCTGGGTTGAATAAATATATTTAAATAAAACCATGAGATCAAATGTCAATGTGTCACGAGATAAAAACTCAACTTTGAAGTCATTGTAATTATACAATGTAATAATTATTTTTTAAATTTATTTGCTTATCAATTTTTCTTACTAGGGGACAACCAATTAATTATTTAGACTAAAATTTGAAGCCAGACATTATTTAAAAAAGGTTAAAATAACTTACTTTTGGCCGCATTGAGAATCTCCTTGACGTCTTTGACCAACCCCTTGATCTGAGCACTTGTTTTCTCCAATTCCTTCTCGTGGGCATGAAGATTGTCTCGAAAGCCGGGAGAGTCGGTGAGACAATCGGTGAATTCCAATGCTTGGAGCCCCATTTTACAAATCTCCAACTCCTCAACTGCACCAGGCCTCTGAAACAATGTTCAATTCATTCATTCATTTGCTTTTATTGTTGTGGCCTTTTAATTAGAAAATCCAACTCATTTGATTCCTAATTTAATGGTCATTAAGGAGTGAGACGGGTTGAATGAGAGGAGTCGTCGAGGACTCATCCTCCCATTCAACTTCTTCATAAGCTCCATATATAAATCCATGTCTTGGTTTGAGGATGGAGGGTTTTGTGAGGGAACAACAGGTAGTTGTTGAGGACACGATGGCTCCCCCCCCCCCCATTCGACAACCTCCCTCCTCTTCTCACAATTCTCTCTTTGATTTCATTTAATTCTCTCTTTTAAATGAATAATTAATTGATATTGATCAACATGGAAAATATTTACTATGTAGTAATAATGCAATGAAGAAGAAATTAATTAAAAAACAAGCGATTTAAACCTGACGTGTTAATTTTTAATTTAAAAGACAGATAAACATAGTCTCACTACTTTTAAATTCTATAACTCTTTAATCAATTTTTTATCCATCATTAATTTACTCAAATAGCAAATTAAATAAGTAATTAAAAATTTTACTTTCGGAATTTTTGAAAAGTTTCTTAACTAGAACAAAACAGAAGTGTCACAATTTCACTATTTCACCCCTGAATGAACTCCTTTTAGTTTAATTCCAATTTCACAATTAGCACTTTCGACCAATTAAAACACGGTAGCCAGCCTGGGTTAAAGATGATCACTTCCCAATTTAACTCTCAAACTTTAAAAAATGTTTTAAGGTTTTTCCATCCGTGGTGTCAAACGGGGAGTGGTTTAATGCCCGGGCTCACTCCAATGTTTTGAACCGATTTAGGGAGGGTTGGGGCGGGTAGTCTGAGGTGACCATGGTGGGGTTTTCACGCGGGTGAAGAGATAAACCTCGAGTTGGTCCTTCCGCTCAAGAGACGGGCCATCGACTGGGAGTTGGAGAGGGAGAGGCCACAAGGGTTGAGATGCCGGGAGGGACAATTCCCTCACCCCTAATGTTGGAGGCCTCACCCAGAAGGAGGATGAGAAACAACAACCTACTTTTTAATTCATTTTCCACCTCAATTCTCCTCAAGTATTTCAATCCACTCGAACTTGATGGAATACCAATGACGACGGCCAACAAAGTCCCATTAAAAGATGTGCAAAGGGCCCAGGTGTGAGTTTGCCAAAACACTTTATTAAATTTATAAATGTCGTGATCAAATGGTGGATGAGGATGCCTTCCCTCGCATATACATTAACATTCAACTTAATTAAATATTAGGAGGAGGACGGAAGGCACAAGTGCGGTTTGGACCTTCACCACTCTCACGTTTCATATTTATCCATGTTTCGGAACAAGTTTTATGATAATGAAATTAATGAAATATTCCTCGATCCCTTGTGTTCTTCTTCGTGGGATGTTTGATGCAAAGTCAAACGGTGGAACTGGAAATCGACGCGATATGACATGAGGGATATTACTACTTTTAATATCTATACCATATACATAGATGTTACTTTATACTTACATTCATGGATCCTTATACAATAATTGAGAATTTGAGATGATATATAGCTTGACATCTAACTACACAATTGTTTATCGCTTAAAAAACTAATATTTATTTAATTAAAATTAAAAGATATATAGGATAGGAAAGTATGCAAGATTTCTAATTTATTTTAACCCGATGAATAAAAGGTCAATAGGTAAGATGAAGAGTGGTGAAGCAAAATGTGTATTTCATGTCGTCATTTTCATTATATTTTATTTATTGACCGTCCACCTGCATATTTTGTGCATGAATGGAAACTCGCAACTTGAACAATTTGCAATCATATGCACACGAGTTTCGGTCATCAAATTCATAAGGAATTAATATGATAAATATGAGAGGAGCATACATATGTACATGTACGTAGGTGTAGGTAGAATTCGTGATAATTGTAAAGATAAAAGATAATTTGTAAACTCAATCGTTAGCCATATATAATCATTTAACACGAAATATTCCTTTGTAAAATAAATGCAGATTAAAATAACCTAAACAGAATCCAATGAGTGCTATTTTAACGGGGTAAAATAATACATTTAGGTATCTTATCATTATTTTCATTATCATAAATGTATATGCAAAAGTGAGACATTTCTTATAAAAGGATAAATAGGGCGAAATTTAATTCAAATTTCCCTTTCCACGCCTTTTGCAAAAGTAGAAGAAAAAGAAAGTAGCAGAAGGAGAAATATTTGCAAAGAGCGGAATTATTTACTTTGCTCAATTACTGCTCCTAATTTGTTAATCACAATTAGAACGTAATTTCAATTACTAAAGAATCCTTCATTATTAAACTTTTAAATAGAAACCAAACTGTTTCATTCCTTTCAGATAGTCAATCTTTTGCCGACCGGGAATCATGCCGAAGAAGAAAACCGGAGCAAGGAAGAAAGCGGACAAGCAGAAAGAGCGACAAAAGGTCATCCGCACTGCTCGTGAAAACTTAAATATTGCAGAGCTTCCGAGTAACGCCCTCATGGAATGCGACAAGTGCAAGAAGAGTCAGAAGAATCGGGCGTTTTGCTACTTTTGCCAAGCTGTCCAACGACTTCCTCAATGTGCTCATTGTGGAAAGGTGAAGTGTATGATGAAGACCGGTGATTGCTTGATCAAACATTCTGTGTTCACAACTGGAATGGCCATGGTTGTAAGTGATCTATTAAATTAAATTAAATTGAAGAATTGATTTTTGTTAAAACTAAAATTTGTTTAATTTCAGGGTGCTGTATGTGATTTCTGTGAGGCTTGGGTTTGTCATGGAAAGAAATGTGTTACAACACACTCTTGTACTTGTGCTCTGATGGACGCTGTTTGTGAGGAATGCAACAGAGGTGTTTGGGACCACGGGGGACGAATCTTTAAATGTTCTTTCTGTACAAAGTTCCTCTGTGAGGACGATCAGTTTGAGCACCAGGCGTCTTGTCAAGTTCTTGAATCGGAAAACTACAAATGCCAAAGCTGCAATCGACTTGGCCAATTTTCATGTCTCCGATGTAAAGTGTGCTTTTGTGACATCCATGTCATGCGAAAGGGATTCAAGTATGAAAAGGGGAAGGCCATTCCATGTCCAAAGTGCGGATTCGAAACGTCGGAAACGAAAGATCTTGCTATGTCGAGTAAGTACCAAATGAACTCTAATTTACTTATTAATATCATTAATATTAATTCTAACATTAAACTTATTTTTAGCTCGATCCCATAAATTTGGGCGTCAAGGTGGGGCAGATGACGATGACGACTATGACAGTTATGGAGGTTCGGACTATGCTGCTGGCTATTCATCTTATGGATCTGGCGATTTGGCTGAATATAGCTCTGAAGATTCAAATGATGGTAGGATCATTAAATCATATCTTATGATCTTATCCTACTTTAAAACCTACACAATCTAATCATGTTCTGTCTATTTTAAAGACGACGATGACGACGACGATGAAGAGGATGAGGAAGAGGAAGAAGAAGAGAAAAAGCCAGAAACTGGTGACTTGGGAATTGACAAGTTAAAGATTTGAAACATCATATCAAAATTCAAAGTGTTCTAATCATTATTCATTTTATTTCGCTTTGATAATGAAACAAAATTCGCTAATAAATATATTATTTTAAAAAAATCTCATAAATTCAAAAACTTTTATTTATTTAAATACATGATTCAGACCTTACTTATACATAGGTACATATATAGTTACATAGACACACCTATGAACTAAGATAGGTAATAAGATTCTAACAATAATAATAATTTCAAAGGAAAATAACAGATTGGTGATGTAATTGCTAATCCACATTTACAAATAGGTATGTTATATACCATATTCAAATGGAAGTTACAATTATTTTCTGGCGTCCATTTTTCACCAAAATGATTTAAGTTATTCCAATTTAATTTTATTAATTGTATGAGAAAAAAACTTAGAAGATTTTTTACTACTAATGAGCCTTATATTAAATTTTCCAAAATAAACTCAAAAAGAATAAAAAGACTGTTAAGTATGATAGATATTTACCACTGTTTTTATATCCGTCTCTACCTCAACAATTCTACATACCATTATATTCAAAATATTAAAATTTTGGATCGTTGATTTTCTTTTAATCTTTTTGTTTTATATGCAAGATTTTACCGTTATTTGCTACTCTTTTACTGGTTAGTATTTTTGACCTTACTTTCTAGACTATCCGACTAGCAATGTAAAATAATTTTTTTTACTTTTAGGATTATGTATAAAGTTTGAATTTATTTATTAGTAATGCCATTTAAATACAAAGTAAATCAGATACATAAATGAACTAAACTAATAAACTAAAGTGAAGTTTTTTAAACTCTAATTGTATGAAATTATCTATTTAATTACTAGGTACGTGGTAAATTTAATTCAGAATAATTAAAACAAATAAGTATGTATGATTAAATTGTTTTTTGCTTCTTTCGATTCTTCCCCATGACGGGTTTCTTCCATCCTTTACCAAAATCTTTATTTTTCTTATTTTTATTCCCTTGTTTGGTCTCAGGTTCCGGAGCTGCTCTTTTCTCTCCAACTTTCACACTCAAACTGGATTTAATTTTTACTCCTGGCAGGGCAAGGGCCTTGGTCCAAGACTCTTCACTCCCCTTGATAGCATATTGACTCAAGTCGTTGTTCTTCAAGTTTTCCAATTCCTTGTCTTGTTTCCTCTTCAGCTCCAAAGCTCCTTCGTCCAACTCTTTGGCAAGGTCTTCGATTGGCCTCATGGCGGCAGTGAGTTTCTCTCCTCGAGCCTCCAATTCATTCAGCTCCGAAGACAATTCCGACTCGAAAGTTTTGTTGATGAAGTCGAGCATCTTTTTAATCGTTCGATTAAAAAGACCAAGGATTTGAGTTCCAGGCATTTCAAGCTCTTTGGCCAAATCGTCTACTTTCTTTTGCTCGAGTCCAATCCCCAACAATATTCCCTAAAAGGATAATTTTTATATTTAATCCTTCAAATAACCATATTGTTTTGAATTTAATGTAATAATTTATGAATGTATAAAATGAACTTACCATTTGAATAATTGACAAATGTAAATCCCCCATTTTATGAAGAAAAAAAAGCTTAGCGAGCGTTGGAACCAAATCAATAATTATATGATAATCAGCCATGTTCTTCACGTATAATTCGATTCTTTTAACGTCGTGTTGGGTTAAATGAGCCTTCAGTTCCTGAAAGCCGATTTCTAAGAGAAAAATGTACAAATATATTTCAACCACAGTCTCATAAATAAAAATTTAGCAAAAAATAACTAAAATGGGAAATCCTTACCAGATTTGGGCTCCTTTTCATTCTTATTTTGAAGGACGGCGAGGGCCATAGACGGAGAAAAAGTTCGGAATTCAAATGAGAGCAAAGTGATGAATCTCCTTCTAAAATCCAACCAATATTCGGAAAGCCAAGAGATATCAAGATTGGAACAAGCTTCCTTCAACATCTTTAACATCATACACGAATGTTCTCCAGTCAAATCGTTTGTAGTTTGCCTAAAAGTAATTATCATAGGTATTTACATATTCGATTCAAACAATGTAATTTTTTACTTTTAACAAAATAGATTCACAGGTTCAAATAAGTAAAAGAAAGTTAACCACCTTAAATAAATTGGAACAAATCCAGCCCTTTTCCAAAATTTCAGAAGATTGTGAGTGAGACCATAAGAAACACCCAAATAGTGTAGGCGTTCAGGAGGGCGTTCCGTTAATTTCAACAAAAGTGGAGGAAGATTCTTTCGCGGTGCTTTAATAAAAAATAATTAGAAATTAAATGTATGAATATACAATTTAATAAAATTGTGAATAATCCCATACCGATTTTCTCTTCTAACAAGTGAATCTCATCCTCTTGAACCACCTTCATTGCCTTTTCAGGAACAAATGATCGCTTTTCATCCAAATCCACCATCTTCATTTCATAATAATTTTCAAGAAGTTCCAAGGCCTTGGATCCATAGCCCATCTTTAAAGGAATAAATCAATATTTGACAATTAAGTGCATTTAGTGCATTATGCAAATAAAGACCTTATTGTTAATATATAGCAAGTAAAAGTTTTTACGTGTTGGTAATCTGGATGAGTTGCAATCCGAATGACTCTTGCACCAGAGAGCGAAGGGAAATCATTGTCTTGAAACTGCTGAGCCACGGTCCAAGGAATCATGTCCCCAGAAGCTTTCTTTCCATGAAGAAGTCCAGAAGAAATACTTCGGCTAGAAATTTCCCCTTCGAGGCAAACCTTGAAGTAAAAGATTTTACAAATTTTCTCATTTAAACAACATTTACATTTTAATTTCCCTCTTAAATCTTGAACTTACTTGAACAACAACAAATACTTCGGGTAAAGATTTCTTATTGGGATCAACAGGACCAAGTAAGCAAAATATATGATGGGCTGGCGCATCAGATAAAAGTTGCAAATCGTTAGGTGAATTCTAAAAAAAACAATTTTAATATAAAAATCATCTTGAAAATGAGCATAAATTGAAGATAAATTGAAAGTATTGAACCTTATAATGTGATGCCACATAAAGGGACATGAGTCTGAGGAGAAAATTCTCGGACGCTTTGTGATAACAAAAGAGCGTGTCTCTATTATTAAAAAGTTAAATTAAAGTCATTTTCATTCACATATACATATACAAATTATACAGTAGTATTCATAATACCAAATTATCTGTATAATGTATATTGCAATTATTCAGAAATTTCATTTTTAATTAACCTATTAACGTAATAAAGTTCACAAGATTCTGGCGGTGGACATCCAGAACTCATTGGCGGAGTTAATGTCGCATCCAAGCAGAGAATATCAGTGAGCCATTTCTCGATCGCATCTCCGCTTTTATAACGGATGGATTCATCCAACGTGACCTATTATTTTAGTAAAATATAAGTTTCAGGTATGAATATAAAATTGAAAGAATTATAAAAACAAAACCCATCTGGTAATTGATGATTGAAAAAGAAATTAAAGAAAATATTCTTTACTTCATTCAAAATCCGAGCGGAGATTTTCCCCGATTTCTTTTCACTTGCGTTTTCTTCTCCCAATTTGCTGCTTTGATCTCGAAGTTGTTGGATAAGCTTGAGCGACAAAGACCGCCCCGTTCCTTCGTACCCGTTGATTGTAGAAGCCAAAAAGATCAAATAAGGGCCAAAGAGTGATTTGATAATAGGAAGCGGAATCGCGGCAGCCTCGTCAATTACAAGCAATTCAGCTTGCCCGAGTTTTTGAGCATCAGAAGGATGAATGTACTACATAATTAAAAAAATGTGAATGGTTATGACAATTCTATTAATATCATCATAGTGAAACATAATCTGTGTAAATAGAAAATTACTTGAATGGTCTGTCGATGATCGCGGAAAAAATTGATCCTGACAATCGCTTTGTTAAACTCGGGATTTGTTGATTGAATAATGTCAAAATCAACGTGTTCTTGATATTCAAGAGCGTCAAATCCTGAAGTACATAAAAGTTAATTGTAAAGTTCGTCTCAAAATATTTTAATATGTACCTTTAAAAATGAATTGAAAAAGTGTGTGAAGATTCTCTGGGCTAGGACTCGTTACATAAATATTTGAGTAGCCAAAAGCAATAGCCGAAGCAATCGCCAATCCAAGAGCGGCCGATTTTCCTCTTCCTCTTGCAGCAGTCAAAGACACAGTCGCATTAAGGCTTTTTTCCGAAATCACATCAATGAATTTCAATAACGCTCTCGCCTATTACATATTAATTTTTAAATACAATTCACACCATTAATATTAACTAATCATGGGATTTAGTACCTGATCAAAAGTTTTGCAGTTGTTGACAAGAACATCAACAAATGGCGTGTCTTCAATACTTCGCTTCAAATCTTTTAGCTGTTTATCTTCAGCCGAATCCTCCATTTTCCCGACATCAATTGGCTCAATGTTCAACACATTGGAAGAAATGGGAAGGATATTTAAACTATCGTCCATCACAATACACTTCTGACATGAGCCGAGAGATAAAATAAATCTAGAATCAAATAAATTATTATTATAAACATAGTCTATGTTCACAAATTAAAAGTAATAAGGATGAAAATTAAGTTAAACCTCTCATTGAATCGACCAACAATTTCTTGATGCGATTCAGTCCTAAACCTCGAATGAACGTCCATATTTAAGGCATAAAGCTGTTTGAGGGAGGAGACAGATCTGAGCAAAATGACGACGATTCCTCCGCCTTCGACAGTCTCGATTGTCCTTGCTAACAGATTTGGCGTCAAAGCTTCGAAATCCTGCAGGACGCACATCCCGAATGTATTTCCGAGAATTTTATGGGTTTCAGAATAGTAACAATATCGAATGTTAGTGGAGGCTATGAAGAGCTCGAAAGGATCGTCTTCGTTTACGTCAATCTTCCCAGATCGAATCTTCTTTTGAAGTTGCCTCATTCTTTTCTTCCGATGACTAATTTAAAAACAAAAAATTACAAATTAGATACTACAAATAATAGAATTGTCAATAAAATGTATTTAAAAGGAGTTTAACAAACCTGCTGAATCCCAATTCCTTCTTGTAACACCATAATATATTTGGTCTTGCTTTGACCTCAGCTTTCGATAGAATATGATGAAGAATCACAACCTGTGAAAAAGAATGAGTTAATATTATGTTATTTTAAACGAACAATAATTTATATTATATAGCTGTTTAATTATAATAATGTGAAATAAATAATCAAACATTACTTGATCTCGGCCTTTGTCCCCAACAATTACGAACATAGACCGATGGCATGAATGAACCCCATTCTCGATAAGTGTTCGGATCCTATTATCCACCTTTTTTCGGACCATTTTCTAACTTTTATTCGTCAAAGAACTGTTAAAGGCAATAAAAGAGAAGATAAAATTAATTGGGGTAAATTTGAGACATATTAAATATTAATGTTTACATGAAGTAAGAAATAGTAATTTTAAAGTGATAAACATTAATTCGGCTGTGTATAAAATCCATATATTTGTCTGTCTTCATTAATTACCATTCAGTTAAAAAATTCGCTGTACAAAAGTGTTCACCGGCTCATGTCAATTCTAAACACACAAGTAAAACAGCGACAACGTGCTTTTTACATGATGCAATTTTGTATTTAGGATATATTGAAGTCTCACGTATTAGTTTAGTCATAATTTGTTGTCGCAATATACCCATTTTGTTTGGACTGGAGATGTTTTCTTCCCTTCGATATTTAATAATAATGTGAAAGCGTGGCCAATAATTATAAATTGAATCATCTTCGATATTTTTAATCATGTTTACACAAGAAATCTTAATAATTATAATTTACACGTTCATAATTTAGTATTTCTTTTAAGTATATTTAAATATTCGGGTAGTACAATGTGCCTTTCTATAGTAAGACAAAGATCTAACACTGCATAACGACATCCTTATAATTAAATACGATTAGATTGGTGATGTAATTGCGAATCCACATTTACAAATAGGTATGTGGTATACAGCTAATAAATGTTTTAACTAACAATCCATTTGTTTAAACTTCATTTACAAGACATTTAGATATAATTGTATCTTTATATGTTGTCAATTTAGAAATGACTAATTGCATACAGTATGGATGCGCATGTTTCACATAACTCAACGAGACGAGATGTTAAAGCCAATATTCTCTGACCTGAACTACACAAAATTAGTAAACTAATCACAAAAATTCATACATTCCCAACCGAGTGCCAATTGTACACATGAGCAAACTTATTTTAGAACGTACTTTGAGTAAAATAAATGTTATTCCTCCTTATGACTAACAATTGAAGCCAAGTTCAATAACAATTTTCTAATTACAAATTTCTCTTTTGCCCATCGAGAAGGTTCATCTTTGAATTTCAATCAAAAAATATTCCTCTCCATGCACTCTTCATGTAAAAGACATTCAATTTACCCTTAGATGCTTACAGCTAATTAGGAGAGGTTTCAAATTGTTGGACAAATTGTAATACAAAAGGCCTGCGATTAACACACAGCTATATTCATTTAGAAAATCCTGGTTTGAAAAAACAAGACTAACCTCTACTCAATATTTGACCCTTAAATTCTTATTGCTATTAAAACTAGAAATTAAACTTAAAGATTGAATGTGAATGTATTTTACAACCTCTAGGTATATGACCAAAAAAAAACTCAAAAACTCACTAACACATGTCTCAAGATAAGAAAGTAAGTTGAAAGGTAACGCATTTTTATGTTAAAATATTGGATCCATTTAAATTCAACTTTTAAATTATCATGATTATAATGACGATTTAGCTACTAAAAATACCAATATACAAACACATCAAGAAAACATAACAAATTAACAATTTCATTAACTCATTCACTGAAACAAGAAGTTAGTTGTCTATGAATATAGAAATAACAAGAATTTGAATAATTATACATAAATTATGCTCTACTTAAAGTTAAATACATGATGTAAAGTCTTAATAATTATATAATAACTTGGATTACACACAATTTTAAGGATATTTGTAAGTAGTCGAAGGAAAGCAAAGGCGCGAATGAAAATGGAAACAAATCAAAATAACAAATCACTGTTCAAACAGTAAAAAAAGTAAAGTGAGAACAAGTAAATAAATTTAACAATAATAAATAAACATATATATGTATTTAAGAATAAATATATACATATACCTATTCATAAATATTAGTTGAACAAACTATGAATAAAATTTAATAAAAGATTCATATAAAATGAAAAAAAGGTTCAGTTGATATTATTGTTTGTCTTGGCTCAATCACGACGAGATCGTCGTTTCCTTGGGACATCCATTGTGTCTCCTCCCTGTCAAACGTAAAAACAAATTACATTAACACATTATTGAATATTACTTCTACATTATAAACAACGACTAAAAAATAAACTAGAACACTTTATATCTGTAGATAATTGAAGATTATAAAAAATTGATCTTACAGCATGAACTACGTCTTCTCTTTCCACCTTGGTATTTCCGAGAGAGTTTTCTTCATCTGGGCGCGGTTCGTCTTCGTCTGACGTTTGTTCTTCCTCTTCCTCCTCTTCTTCTTCTTCCTCTTCCTCGTCTTCCTCTTCCTCATCAGCGACCAACGGAGATTCCAAATGTTCCTTCGTCATTCCGAATCGAATTTCCTTCTTTGACTTTTCTCCCTTTGTTTCAGAATCTTCTTGAAGAAGCGGCTCTTCGTCTCCAGCAACTCCATCTTCTTTTTTGCTTTTTCCATCAGCAAGTTTCTTTTCCTGAACAAAACAATGTAATTATAAAACATTAAACAATATTAATTGATTGTTTACAAGTCTTAATTGTTCATTAAAAAAATTACCTCTTTAGAAGAGCAACAGAAAGTAAAAAAGAGAACAAGGGGGAGTCCAATGACAAATATGTAAATGGCCCAAAGCCAAGGATGAGCATTCGAGTAAGACACGAGACGACCCATGAGACCCTCCTTCAATTCATTAAAATAAATCATTTTATTAATCCCGATTGAGATAAAAATAATGAAATGTGAGAGATGAAACAAAAAAGTTACCGAATCCTTGTCAACAGCTCGTCTTTTGAGTTCATAAGTCCTAGAAGTCCAATCATCAAGGATTTGCTCATCATCAGCAATAATGAAATTATCAAACAAGATTCCATCGGTCATTGACCAAATCTCAAGTCCAACAGCTCCCTAAAATTCAAAGGATTGAATTAGTTAATTTAATATCAAAATATAATGTCAATTTAAATTTTATATTTATTCTAACAATTGGGGTCATCCTGAAAGGTTCCTTGTCTTCAAAATATTCAGGATTGAGAATCTTCCTACGGGTCCATTTTCCTTTGTAACTCGGATTGGCAATCATTGGGGGTTTCCATTTTCCTAAAATAAAATCATGATTTAAATTTTTATTAATTATCAGCACCTAGCTTAAAAATTTTATTCATATTTATTCAACAATTTACCTTTGTATTCAGGATTGTTGATGAGGGGAGGATTCCAAGGGCCGCATCCATCAGCTCCTTCACATGCTGGATTGCTCAACATTGGAGGTTCCCATGTCCCGTCAATAGATTCGTCCCAATCCTCAGGCATCGTCGCTGTATCGTCAGCCAACATATCCTAATATTGAAATTAACAGAGATCATTAAAATATTCAAAGATCTAAGGCCACAATAATGAAATATGTAAAGGGCAGTTTAAAATTACAGGTTCGTCTTCAAGCCACCCAGTAGGCTTAACAGCATTAGGGTCCGGAATCTTTGGTGGAGCGTCCTCATCCCAATCGTCAGGTTTTGTTGCATCAGGATCGGAAATTCTCTCACGATCGTCCCAATCCATTGGCTTCTCATCACTTGGATCTTCGATTTCACGAGGAGGATTCACTGAAGGTTCCATGTCTTCAAGGAGATTTCCAGAGTTGACCACAGAACCGTCCACAGAAATTTCAAATCCATTGTCTGGGGTCTGGAACATAATAAAGGTTAATGGAATTAATTGCAAGTTATAAGTGTAGAAGAGAATAAATAAATTGGCAAACTTACAAGTTTGAGACGATACAAATGTGGCTTCTTGTCTGAGAAATTCTCTTCTAAACGATTCGATGGCTTTTTTGCATGTTTCTCCTCGAATGATCCATTCACAGGATTCTTGTGTTGGAAAATGAAATGAAGCTGGGAAGTGAATGAATAAAAATATTATTAAATCCAGCTTATAAAACTTCAAGCTTACTTACAATTAGTTAAAAGCAACGTAATTTAATTATATTCCATAGTTTTAATTAGCTTTTAAAACATTTAAGTTCAGCTGACCTTAATGTCAGATCCACACTTATCAGGGCCGAACATAATGGAGTAAGGTGTTTTATCTCTGAAGGATGTGAGATCGAGATCTTTTGTGTGTCCGAGGAGTTTGATGTAAGCTCCACCACAGTCCATGCCATTTTGAAAATTCACTTCATACTGGACGAAAAATGGGCGAGTGTCGAAGTCGAAGCGGCGATCGAGACGGGCAGCAATGGCAGCGTGCTTTGCTTTGGATTTCAGAATCAACGCCCGATCCCCGTTGAAAATGAGCCTTTGGGGAAGGGCGAAATCCCAAATTCCGTCATATTTAAAAACAGTGTCAGCAGCTGACTTGGTGGCTCTCGACGTCACCCATCGTCTCTTAGCTCTGTCGACGTCGTCAAAGTTCTCGAAAAAGTACACTGCCCCTGAAGGAGAGGGACTTTCATATTCGTCTACAGGTGCCGAGGTCTCCTTAAATTAGAAATTTATTAGCTGTTGATAAACCCAGTCATAATTATTTAATTTTTCGCTAATTACCTGTGCGGGAATATCCTCGGGGAGCTCATCTTCCAAATATGTCTCTTCACTTGAAGATCTCGCTGTTCCAAGGAGCCCAAGGAGCATCAACATTAACACGTACCCCCGCCCCATTGTAGTACTAAAACAATTATTATTTAAATACCAAATAAACAAATTAAATCACACAAAAAAGTACGAAATCAAAAATTCCGCATTGGCTCATTTCATTTAATAAACCAAAGTTAGGTTAATCTATGACCAATGACTAACCCAATAATAATATAATAAAATATAAATATAAACCTCAGAATCTCTTATTCCATTAATTATACCAATATATTATATTTAATAATCTAAATTGTACTAATTGTGAAAAATGGAATTATTTAAATGTTAGTTCAACGGCGATCAGAAATTTCTAAAGTTCGTAACATAGTCTAGCAAATTGGATGCTTAACTTGGTAAAAGAAATTGTGGTTGGAAATTAATTAATTGCTAGTTAGATGAGAATTTCCTAAATCATTCTCGTCCTCAGTATTGAGAAACTCTAGGGTGTTTTTGGACTTTAAAGTTTGTCCTTGGTTTGATCCACAGCAGGACCTTGGGTCTTTAAACTCTGGGTTGACCGGGGTATGAGGAAGAGGAGAAGCGGGTCAAAGGGCCTTTTACTTACAGTGAAGACGGGCTCGGTCGTCGTTGTCGGTTTCGAGTGGAGTGCCGGCGTGGGGTGGAGGCGTCGAATTCTCTTTCAACTCCACTTCTGCACTGAATGAACTTCGCCCAATTCCCGGTCGCCTCTTCCACTTGGAAGCTCTCCATTCGTCTCTTTTCTCTCCCGCTACCCCGTTTCACCAACTTCAAATATATAATAATTAAATAAATAACTTACCCGCATTCACCCGTTTTACCCGCAACCAAATGTCATTGTTTAATATCATAACCAGACAATTTAAGAAAATTTTTAATTGAGAGTATTTATTTGTTAATATAATGTGGTGAAGTCGAAATATAATAGGAATAAGTTAAGTCGTTTCATATATTTATAAATATGATTGATTAATAGTTTAGGTTCCTTTTTTGCAACTTGATTTCTATTTCTTTTACCTTTGTTGATTGGTTTTATGTATTCGGATAATTAATCATTGTACATAATATATAGTACTTTTATATAGGGTTTCGAGTTTCATTAGCTTATTATATCTTGTTGTCTGTTTCAGTGTTTACTCAATAATATAAAATTGGGAATAAAAATCAAAAACTTATAAATGGTGATAATTTGGAAATAAGAATTTTTAGCAATAAATACAACTCATTTAGTTGTTTTTAAAATAAATGTGACCTACCGAATCCGTATTTGTATTTGTATTTAGAAACAAAATCGGATTCTAACAAATAAATATTTTTGTATTTTATGACAAGTAACATGAAAGATGCTAATTTAAATCGAATAATCGAAAATTCGCCTAACTTATTTAGTCAATTGGATTGATTTACATGTAGGATGAAAGTTAGTTATAAGCGATTTAAATGGATTCTTATTATTACATAAAATAAAAGTTAGTATGATACTTACATTTAGAACATGTAGTATATGTATGTACTATGATCATTTTGACCAATTCTTATAGGATAGGTAAATAAATAATTATTTGCATGGTTAATGGTATATTTATTTATCAACTGCTCAATTAAAATATTTGTAAGCAAGGGAAATGATACAAATACAGAAAATAATATTATTTAATAATAGTAATAGGTAATATTATATTTGATTGAGAGAGTAAAATGAAATTGCAAGATTTAATAAAAATGTATTATTAATTTTACTTTTTATTATTATTGATAATTGACATATAATATGCGTTTGTATTACCAATCTTCATAAACTGAACATCACTTTCCTTACAGTCCCACTTGTAATAAAGTAATAATAATACACAAGCAATGCGCCTTATACCAAGTTATCTTTTTAGGTATGTAGGTATATGTACTTATATGGTATGTACTATAATATGTAGCATGTAGGTAATTATCGTTAGCAGGGATGCAATATTTGTTTTTGACAAATTATAAGGAAATTGTGTCTATTCAAATATAAGAGCAAACGAATATTGATATAATTAGCTAAACACTTTTGTTGAAATTCCATTGGATCAAAATTATGTATAAATATGCATATGACATGACTAATAAATATGTATATTTATTAGTTATCTACTTAAATAAGCTAACATACGCATTTACTCTTCTCTACATCACATCCATTCTTTCTTTCTTCACAAATAGTTTCTTATATCATCATCTAAATATGTACCTACGAGGTTTAAGCCATGTAAGTTTAACTAAAAAGTATTTATCTACTCCACTTAATATAGAATTGCTCAATATATTTTTAGAATATCTGTAATATAGAAAAATATGGCTAAATCCTGTGATAAAAATTTCATAATTAATTTTAACTATATTGTACAATTAAGTGGCATAAAAATGGATCATTTAAATTTTGATTTAATTGAACAAAAAGCTGTAATTAAGTTTTAACATTGGAGGGTTTAAGAGGTAGAGAAATTCACACTAGCTTGAGTAACGTTTATAATAACAATAATTCTAAGAATATATTGAGCAATCCTATACTTTAATGTAATACGATATAGAATAAGTTATCAATACCACTTAACTGCATAATATACAGTACTTTAGTACAACTGTAATTAATGTTTGCAATAATTGAATAATAAGCCCCTGTTCAACTAACAAAAGAGGTCATGTCAAAATGTGATTTCTCAAAGATCGTTCGATGGATTGTCTTGAAAATTTTCAGAAATACTCACTGATCGGAATACTAATTATGGCGGAAAGTTCAAATTTCAGGTGTCCAGAAAACAAAAGAGATTCTCATTTCCCTTCGATTTAACAATACTCACTTAAAAGATATCGCAATTGATTTAGGTTTTTTGAGTCTAAATCATGTTAATATAGTTCACAATGCCAAAATTAACTTATATGAGTAAATGCGATCGAGTTTTATAAGATATTTTCCTCGTGCAAAGTGAGGTCAAATAAAGTATTGCGAATTAAACATAAATGTCCATTTAAAAAACCAGTACAATTGTATATACAGGCAAAAACTATTTTATTCTATCTAAATGTGATCCCTAAAGATAAATATTAAGGTACAATAATTATTTGGTAGATTGTTCAATACACATTGATTGATATTCGTTTTTCAAGAAATTCAAATTCGGTGTTTCCCTTCCTATTTTATACCCGCACAATAAAATATTTACTGTTTTTCAAAGTTTTATATGCTGCAAAATAAAAAGATTATTACAAAAAAATACTTTTCAGGACAGTAGAAAATATACAACGTTATAGATAATACCTAACATGTGAAACAGTATCAGTGCTGTTGTAAATACATAAGGAAGATAGGCATAAACAAGCTTTATCGCGAGAATCAAACTCTATCAAAAGTTGTATATTTTATACATACAGGAAAAGTATTTGGTTATGATAATCTCGTAACGGTTGATCAGATTTTGTTATAGAACTATCAAAAACAGTAAATATTTCATCGTTCGGTTGTGAAATAAGGAGGGAAATAGTGAATTTGAATTTGTTGAAAAACTAAAATCGAACAATGTGTATTAAACAATGAACCAAATAATCATTGCATCTTAACATTTATATTGATTGATTAATCTTACACAAATTAAATTAATTGTTGGCAGTGTATACAATTGTACTGGTTTTTTAAATGGACAAATGGACAAATTTATGTTTAATTCGCAATACTTTATTTGACCTCACTTTGCACGAGGAAAATATCTTATAAAACTCGATCGCATTTACTCATATAAGTTAATTTTGGCATTGTGAACTATATTAACATGATTTAGACTCAAAAAACCTAAATCAATTGCGATATCTTTTAAGTGAGTATTGTTAAATCGAAGGGAAATGAGAATCTCTTTTGTTTTCTGGACACCTGAAATTTGAACTTTCCGTCATAATTAGTATTCCGATCAGTGAATATTTCTGAAAATTGGCATGGTTGGTATTATATAGTGTAATGATATGCTATAAAATTTCAAGACAATCCATCGAACGATCTTTGAGAAATCACATTTTGACATGACCTCTCTTGTTAGTGGACAGGGGCTTAAAAATTAACAATACATAATATAATACTCTAACATCTACAAATATGCATTATATTTATCATCTACATCAACACTACATGACTATATCAATCAGCATAGTATATGTGAAGAATATTATCCACGTACTTAATTAATATATCACATCTACCTATGTAATAGTTTTCAATCTACGTAACATGTCTTACATACTCTATGTATACAGTATGTATTATAGTATTACTTAAATATATTAAATGTTTAATATGGTGAGGATTACAACAATAACAATTACATGGAAATTAATAAATTAAAATACTACACGTTTATTTTAAATCACTAGTTTTTAACTTTAGAATTGTTACAGCTTGAACTAATACTAATACATAGTACATATAAGTGTTATGTATATCTTAATTATATTCATACTTAATGGATGATAAAACAATCTTTACTTGAATCTTAATTTATTCCCTTTATGGTTGACAACGAATATAGTGAATGAGTCCAATTCCAAATTTTTCAGTTTTCCCATTTCCAGTGAGTGTGGGACATTTGAGTCCTTCTTCACAATCGCAATTTCGGTTGACTAAAAAGGTTTTTGGTGTTGAACTGACCGTTTTGCAATACTCTCCCTTTTGCATGTTGCATCTGCGGAGCTGCAAAAATCATTTTTAATTATTTTAAATAATATATCGTATGAGGGTGTGAATAATAAAATCACATGAACTATATTAAAATTATATGTAAATGTCATGAAATGATAGAAAATGATTGGTCTATGGAAGCATAAGTTTTACTGTTATTTTTTACAAATACAAGCCTTATACCATGTTATGATTAATTTTTGATATATTCTATCCTACATGTTTAGTTACATATGGTATTAAATTAAGTATTATGCTATACTATATAAGTATTATGTTCAAGTGAAAAGAGCTTTAAATTTATTTTATGTACACGAATAAGTTAGAATAACCGAACTCTCATACCAACACAAGAACTGCAATATATGTAACTTATTATCCATATTAAATTCTTAAATCATACTGGGAAGCCTGGTGCCATAAATAGGATTTACATATTTATATTTCATATAATTCAAAATTTTCTGTGAATGTGTTTGAAATTTAAAGCATTTAGGTATTTATGTATGAAGGGGCAATCTCAAATTTAACAGTTAATCTGAAGACAAATAACTAACGACATTTTACTCAAAACTCTACTTTATATGTTGTTTAGCTGTAAAAGCTTACAATGTTCCAACTCTAATTTAAATCCATCTGAGTATCTAATTCTTCAAATTAAATGTTTAATCCCAATATCGGCTAAAGAGTAAATATTAAATGAAAGGGACTTTGTTTCGAATTTCGAATTTTAAGCTTTAAAGGATTACGAATGTGGGTTTCATAGATTGTTCTTAAATTAAACCAGATATTTGAAGGATATTTTGTATTTAATATGTCCATATTAAAAACTTACATGAACGCAGTTGTAGGCCAGATCCATAGCTTCTGTATTTGCATCAAGGTCTATGAATTCCTGATTGCTCAATTCATAGTTGTGAGTATCTGGACAATGACAGTGAATGAAATCGCTCTTTGAGACCGTCTCTTCCGTCAATTTGGAAAAGGCGATTCGAGATGTGTATGCGAGCTCATTCATTTTGCAAGCATTGACGGCTGGAGCTTCGCCACAAAACTAATTAAAGGGATTTCATCAGCACATCTCTCATTTCCAGACCCACAAAGTTTACTACTATTGACTAAAGACATATTTGGGTTGCCCTTTGGGATTGCCTGGAAGTTGATCCAAAAGCAATCTTATTTACTCGTCCCCACCATACGGCCAAAGGTTATCTCCCCATTGAGGGAAATAACTAAGCTGACATGTAATTAGCTCTAAAACCTATTTACACCCCAAGTGACACGACTACTAAATTCAAAGTTCTATTTCTTAAATCAACTGATTTTCCGATTTTCAAAATAACCATTTTGATCAGAATTGATAAATTAAGTTTTAGATTTAATAATGATTAAGGTCTTATTCGATAAAATAAAAATACATAAATACGTGTTGTTATAAGTATAAGGTAATGAAGTTTTACTAGGTATTAGGTATGTATTAAATATTCCATTCCATAAATCTAGGATAAGATATAACAAATACCTAAGGTATTGTACGTAATACACCTGTGTTTAGCTTCTTTTGATCTTAAAATAAAATATTTCTTTAATTAACTGATTAATTTTTGGTAAATTGTACATATTTACAAAATGGAACATTTTTTATAAACAGATTGTAGGAAATTGAAGAACAAAAGTATGTAACAACATTGATTATAAAAATGAGTTTTCACTATCATCAAGTCAGCGATTTAGTTTGACTTCCCTTGTATTTGTATGTATGAAAGTATGTAAATGTATGTGTATTAATATATGTAAAGTATTACCAATTTCCATAACGTATTGTTTTTTATTTCCATTATAAAATGGCTGGAGCTTTCGCAAGAAGAGAAAGAGTATTATATCTCAATATTCCATTTTAGCTGCAAATTCTCGTAATGTTTGCAATTATATTTTAAAATTGCTTTTCCTAATTCTAACCTTTGTCTTTCCTTCCACTGTTTTAGGAAGTTTAAATTGCTATTCACAATTTCTATTTAGTAAAAACTTCCTGTGACGCACTTTCATTAATCGAAATCTTTGTTTAACGATTTAAATAAAGATATCAAGTGAAAGTCATTTATCGCTTGTACTTGTACTACAAATACGTTACATTAATAATGTACTACATATCTTTTAATGGACATTGCTGAAATCCACATATATTTTCTTTACATTAAACTTGTCTGATGGAATAGTCTTTGTCAATTCAAAATTAATTAATAATTAATTTCTTAATTGTACTTATGATTAATTTACACGTGCAAGTACATTTACATATATTTTCTATTGCTATATATCCTAGTCTGTACCTATTCTACTTATTCTATAGATATGTATTAAATTGATGAAAGCCATTTCCATTAAAATTTATAACTTTGAATAAATATAAACTTTTTAAAATTTATATTTAGGTTATACAGATAGTTGAAAGAGAATATCTTTACATTAGCTAGTGCTTTTCCTACCATTGTATTCCTACATTCGTACAGTATGTAATCGGGTTATATATGTATTTTCCTAAAAATATATTTTTAGTTTCAAGATATCCTAATGCCTTATTTTATTACAAAATTATCATATATACATATTTATATAACAGAAGTATGTGAATATATTCAATTTACTATATTTATCAGGTGACTAATAATATATAATATCATATAATTTTTTATTATAATTTACTGGTAATAAATAACTAAAAATAGTATTTTTCTCAATTAGTAAAAGGGTGATTAATTGGAATTAATTTGATATTATGCATACATAGCTTTAAATAGAACATTACTTGGATTTAATTGTACCTTATATTGATCCGATCCTTGGGTGATCGAGTGACCGTCATAAGAATCCCAAGTCATTGGACAAATTTGTCCAGATTTCTGATCGCAAGCACAAATGGCCTGTTCATTAATCCCACGCGAATTAACTTGAAGGAATCCGCATATTGAACCCCTTCCACACGCAGGCAGTCCCACATAATCATGCTGTAAATTAAGTTAATCAACATGAAAGAAATTGTTTTATTGACTACAATTAGTTTGTATTGAATGTAAGATTATATTGAACAATTTCTAAAAATATCCATTTATATGTTATTAAAAGGAAGGTAAATTGAAATTGTCTTTGAGATTAATATTGTATTTAAAATAATTAATATATAGTACATATATAAATATATAAATTTTTATATGCAAGACATACATACACTACATAAAATGTAAGAAATGTAATATAAACATGCATGCTTTTATAGTGGAACAAGTATATTATATATGCACAGTATAAAGTAGAATAGAAATGAGGAGCGATTTGGGGCGAATATGATTTACTATATACGAAGAAGTTGTAAGAAGTTTGAACATCAAATTGCACTTGCCCTCTCGTTGACGTTGATTGGTGAAATTTCGTTGGTCTCAATGTAAGAGCCCTCGACTTCCTTTCGCACGCTGAGGATGACGAGGACGAAAAGTACGAAATTCATCCGTTGACCCATCTTTCAACCTTCTACTCAAAGTCAGCAAAGAGATTATGCTAAAACACATTTACCACACATTCCTCACCCTCATTGACTCTGGATAATTTCCTCAATAAATATTGCATGTAACATATGTATAACATAATACATATATGTTAAATTCATACAGCCTAGATGCAAGAGAAACTGTTGAATTTGAGCAAAAGACGGTGAATTTTAATCGTTAAATTCAACTATTTGTTTTAGATATCTATTATGTCATTTATTCTATACTTATCTTTAGTTGGCTTTCAGGGCACTTCTTACCAGTTTTGCTATATAGCATTTTGCATGCAAAAATATGGACTAAGGAATTTACTATATGACTAGTATATGGAATTAGCTATTCTCAAGTAAAAGATTTATACGTGTATATCTGAGTGTATATGGAAAATGTTATAGACATATTGTCCATAATTGAATATATAAAATTATATAGAATATAAGTATGTACTTTAGTAAATATTCATGTAGTTCTGTGTGATCAGGGAGCGTTAAAACGGGGGAAAGTTTTATAAAAGAATAGATAAGATAAATCTTAAATTTGTCCATCCTAATTGGAAGCTAAAGTGCTCATATTTTACTTATATTGTCAAAATATTTGAATAAGAAATGCCTTTTTTCTTTCACAGGAAGCTCGTTAAAAGAAATGAAATTAGCTTTGGATCGAGTCCAAAAGAAATTATCAAACTTTCTCCGGTCGTGTAATAGTCCATGCATGGACTGTGAGACCTGAGACAATGAACATCTGTGTACATAAGAATGACCATGCTTATTCCAATTAAACCATAAAATCAAATTATAATTTTAACTTAATTATGTATAATGGAGTATTTATTTTTCATGAGGTGGGGTATATTTATTAAAACAACTTAATTTTTAAATACCACAACTTAACCTCCGTCACTTCTCAATGCATAAAACATGTTAAACCTTAGTAAATATTTAATTATTACTGTTACAACCGAGTTATAAAAATTTTCTAAAAATACCAGGGGAATTAACAATGAAATGTTCAATTATGTTAATAGTTTTAGCTAATTATCATTATAATGAATCAATAGTTTAAATATTAAATAAGTACGAATTATATTATACATACCTAGTTAAGTTTGCAATATAAAAATTTTGCCATTGTTTTTGTATATGTCCCATATAAGTATGTATTTATGTATGTATACAGGTATATCATTATTGTCATTATTCTAAAATTACTTATTAATATAATATTTCGGTATTCATGTTATGCTTTCACTCAAGACTCCGGCTATTTAAAGTCTCTAAATAATTAATAAGATAGAAAGAGGATATTTTAAAAATTATATTTTTTATTTTACTACAGATATTATATTAAACCCAAAAGTGTTAAAACGTGTTAAAACTCTTTGGTATAAAAGGGAGTTTGTAATACTTTAAGGTATTTGATAAAGTGTTTGCATTAAAAGAGAATTTAAATCAGGGTATCAGATGGGCTTATAAATAAATTATATTTAATATATGCATAGTTAAAGAAAAGAACTTTGAGTAATTCTTTTAGAGAAAACTTGTTTCAAGCTTGGAACTGTGAGTTGAATATTGGATTAAAGATGTGCGTGGTGAGATGTGGAAATGAGACAGGTAAGATATGGTTATGGAAATGTGGATCCCAGTGACTTACAGACGTATCTTTCAAACAATGAATTGGATGACCTCCGAGAATGTGGAAGTTGGTGGAGGAGCTGAGTGCTGCTGGCCTGCGGGTCGTCTTCGTCTCTCATCTCCCTTCATGAGGGCTTATAAAGGTAAGGTGGGACTTGCGCTGCCTGACACACAAAACAGAGATCCTCAAAGACTCAGACTTTATCAACTCCAACTCCTACGTACAACTATCGGATACCATCTTGGTCTATAAATCATGAAAAATGAGGAAGTTAATCCCATACCCCTTTAAACTAAGGAATAATAAACAGAATTATTAATTGTTAATACATGATTGTCCATGTTACATGATAATCTGTAAATGTCGTCATCAGAAGTTTCAAGGTATAATTTGATATCTCAGCAACTAAAGTTTATCAATATTTGTTGTCTTATTGTGTAAAAACATCCTTATGAAGATGATCCAATAAATTAAAGAGGAACCAAATATACAATAAGATTTTTTTCATTTTTAGCATGAATAGTAAAAGATTATAATTGGAATATTTTTGAAATCTGAAATTCCAGATTGTTAAAACTAACAAAAAGTAGTAAAAGTTTACTTTTATATTTAAAAATCAAACTTTCAATTGGAGGAGAATAAAAAAGCTTAGGTGTGTAGGCAGTTTTGTAGTTTACGAACAATAGAAGTCCATTCGAGCTACATACAAATAACACATGTATATGTATAAAAAAGGTAACTAAATTTCCATTCAAAGACCTGAAATTTGTACTTTTCAATCCTATTTCCTTTACACTTGTAGAATAGTATACAAATAAATTATATGTCATATACATGTGTAAAAATTGTACGTCTATAATGTACTTAGGTAGTTAATATTATATACCTACTAATTATAGTATACAAAAATAAAATAGTTATACTTGCGATTAAACCCCTTCCAAATTAATTTAACTTTCTGTTAAAGAAAGTTTATTCGAAACTTTTGAGTAACAATAATTTTGCTTGTAAGATAACAATTCAAAATGCAAAGGAAAAACGAAATAACAGAGGAAGAAAGTATTCTGCATACAATATGTGTATGTTAAGTAATGCAAGTTTCAGAGCAAAGTAAAGATTATCTGTTCCAGTTTGAGAAAGTTTGAAAAATGGCTCATTTTGATTTGTATAAAAGGGAGTATACCTATATATGGTAATGGTACACATGGTAAATTTTTACAAGTATATTTTGCATTATAAGAGGGGATTAAATAAATAACTAAATACAAGTGAAGTACTGACGTAATATTATAATGAAGTCATTAATTATCAAAAACTGTAAGTTTGAAATTTGAAATTCTCATTTTAAAGGACTGAATAATATGCATAATAAATATATTCCTAACTGACAGTATTAGATAAATAGTTAAATATTACTTATTATTGTTATTATTTATTATTACATTGATGTTATTTAAAATAATATGCATTTCAAAAATGGTCTATAAAATATAATTTATTTTTATATCGGCAATTAATTTATGATAGGCCTTTACTGTTATAATAATTAAGATTCTCATTAATCAACCCAAACCACGTTGCGTCATTGAAGTCATATGCCGTGCCCAAAATGCGACATCATTTGCAATTCTCTGGATAATCAAAAGCGTTGTGGGTGTTCTATAATTAAATCATGATACCCGGTTTTGCTTTAATGCGAAATAGGAAGCCGAAATGTCTTTCAGGGCTTGTACATAACTAATGTAAATAAAGATTTGTGGGAGGTAAAGTTTCACGGATCAAAGAACAATTTTCTCATTAATTCTTTCTCAAACTATCTTATAAGTAATATACTAGAGTATTTATAAGTACAAGGCACATTAAAATTAATTTGATTATCTCTAGCTTTGTTCTCGTATAAACTCTGGATGATTTTTCAGTCTTGTGAAAATAAATAATTTTTTACAATTAGTACTATATTTATGATTATGATTATTTGATTATGATGGCACAGCCTATTTATAAAGACCATAAATACATATTATTTATTAAATTAAACCTCCTGCGTCTATTCTAATAACCATACCATACCATCTATAAATTTAATCAAGTTGATGTATCAATTACAAAAACATGTATAAATTGTATTTATTTGTTTTTGATAGTACCTTATATACATACTCTAGTACATATTGTACATACATGTTGTTTTACATATTCAATTATAAAACAAAAATGAATAACTTTAATGATGAATTTCTAATAAGCTAATAAACCACAGATTGGTTAATTTAACCTAGCGTATAACTATAATAAGAGAAGGGTAGACGGTGGTCCGTCAACTTGGGTTCAGACTTCTTCTCGCCTCTCTTCATTGTAAAACTCTTATAGTTCACAAGGCGGTTCAAACACGAATAGGATGAGGCTTAATGACAGGACAATATTTGCAGTTTACTTTATGCGAATAAAGATGATCGTGCTTTCGGCCTCCGTCAAGGTTTATTATTAACTCCCTTGTCGTTTCGTCCATCTCTTGTGGAGATGACCGAGACTCTGACGATCCCAGGACAGAAGTATATCAATATGTTCGTCACACCTAACTGCACTATGTTTAAACATTTAATATGAAATATCAATATGTTTCTTAAAATGGCCAACTATGCATGTAATATAATCCAATTTCGCCCTTACAAGATTTAAAATATTAAGCTTCTTTAATGAATCTGTAATTTAATGATATTGTATTTATATAATTTGTATTTTGATAGCAACCTAAAATGTAAGTTTTTAGGAAGCAAAAGCTACTGACTAGTGGCTAGTAAGTTACTAAAATGAACCCACGTCAAGTAATGACGAGTCAACAAAAGTTTTCGACTGGTTATGACATGTAATTTACAATCAATCATACTCATGATATATATTGGCTAGATTCTTGTCTAAATAATGGATGATGAGTAGGAGCTTCTCTTCAACGATGATTATTTAAAGAGGCGCATGAGCTCCCGCGGTTCCTTCATTTAAAGACCTTCGCGTCCACCTTAATGTGGTTTATTGGTTTCCTCACTACCTGTACAGTACATATTACATATAATGTATACATACTCGTAAGGAGAGTTTCAATGGGAAGGCGTGCAGAAGAAATGAGTCTCCTACTGGCGTGACCCGGAGCTTCCATTCGAACCACCGAAGTTGACCATCATGCCTACAGAAAAGAAGAAGCCCGGCGGGGGCGACCGTCAAACCCGAAAACAGAATACAAATAACAATGAGAAACAAATCATTTACGCAGATAATCAAATCCCACTGACCGATGAATTGCCAATGGCATTAGAACTCGAATCTCTAAGTGCTTTCGTAAACGAAGGAGAAGTTTTAACTAAAAATGTGCCACTTTTTAACGTTTCAAACGTGGAAGAAACTTCTAAAAAACTTTATGGTAAGGTGATTATTATTTATCAAAATTACCCCACATTTTAAATTATGATATGACTATCATTATACAGATATTAACGCATACTTGTGCCAATAATTTACCTCCTAAATAACTTAATCATTATTTACTATTTACTCTATGTTATGTTATATGCGCAAAAATAATACAAAATAAAATTGTAAGACTAGCAAGAGTGGGTAAGGATTAAATTATCAAAATAATTGAAATGCCACGCTTTTAATGTTTAATAATTGTGGTATTTTTACTTTAAAAAAGAGAGTTATTTAAAGTTAAAAATATAATGGAGTTAAATAGCTGTTTTACCTATTCCTGTAGATGCAAATAATACATACATACAAATACATAGTGAGCACATTTAAAAACAAGTAGAAAAGATCTTAGAATTGGTTTAAACTTTAGTTGAAACATGTTTGCTCAAATATGCATATATTTTATATCCAAAACATACAAACCGTATATATTATATATATATTATTTACAAATTTATATATGATACATGTTATGTGCTTAATATATCATAGGCCCTTGGTAAATAAGAATTTGTAAGTTTTAATTTTACTTTAATAAGGCAATTAGAATAAATATAATGTATATTATTCAAAATAATTCTTAAGATTTGAATGAAATTTATTTAAATTTCATTTATAAGAATATTTTTAAATATATATCAGATTGGTATGAAGCTGGGACATAGAGACAGAAAACAACTAGAGGTCTTTTTATAAAATCCATGCTTTAAGATTTATACATTTCCTACTCTACTATGTAATATACTGTCCAATAAGTCCGTTCATTTGAGTGTTTGTCCCTCTTAATCCTTCTAATGATAAAAACTTTAT